>ML742329.1:0-30734 GCA_009193465.1 Aspergillus avenaceus
ATCCTACGGTGGCGGTTGAAGATCGGGAAAGCAAAATAGAGAAGAGAAAATAAAAAGAAAAAAAAAAAGAAAAGAAAATTCATCGGAAGATCTATCAATTCAAGAACACCATTTTTAAAGTTTTCCGATGATTGCCGCTCACTGCTTCTTATATTCAAATCGGTTTTTGGATCTTGTTTTCCCCCTTGGAATAACTCTTCCCTCAATGTCTCCTCCTTCTTTATATTTTCCTTCTTAAATGATTTCCCTCTAGTCTATTTATTTGTTTGGCTTATTCGATAAAGCTTCGTGTAATATTTTAGTGTCGCCACTTTCGGGTCTCATCGGGGATTCTCACTCTACGTTATTCTACTTGGAGTCTTATGGCCTGTGCTTGTCACTAAATCGCTTCTTTTGGAGCTGGTGCTTTCTGTCACTTGCCTGGAATTTGTTCCGAATCTTGAATCTTCGGATTCTTCAACATTCCCCTCGTTTAATCAACCCCACGTGGGCTCATTATTAACATTCTTGGAAACAATCTATATAGCATGGCACCATTATTAGGGGGCTGGACCTCATCGTCCGTAAGCCAGACCCCCTTCATCAAGTCTCAGGCCTCACCTCGAAAAAACATTCTTTATGTTGATGCATACGATTCATTCTCTTACAATGTGGTCGCCATGTTAGAAGAAGTTCTGGGCGTCAGGGTGACCGTCATGATGATCGATTCCGAATGGCCAGAAGGTAACATACATGACGCCTTGCAGCACTTTGAGGCTGTTGTCCTGGGCCCCGGGCCTGGTGATCCAAATGTTCCACAGGACATCGGCATTATGAACGATATCTGGGGTCTTAACGGAGCCGGCCTGTTGCCAGTCTTTGGCATTTGCCTTGGATTCCAAAGTCTCTGTCTCCACCATGGCATCCCTATAAAGCGGTTGCCCTACCCGCTTCATGGACAGGTCCGCCGTATCACGATCGCGAGACAGGACATTTTCGAGAATGTGCATAGTATGGAGGTTACTCTTTATCATTCATTATATGCAAGGCTGGACGACCCGTCTCAGCTGGCCCTGGCCGATGGGAACACGGGGGAAACCAAGTTCGGCTCGAACCTAGAGTTTCTGGCTTGGTTGCCTATCGAACATTCCAGTCCTTCTTCAACTTTGATTCCTATGGCTGTGCGTCACAAACACAAGCCGTTCTGGGGTGTTCAATTCCATCCGGAATCATGTAAGTCGGATCGCGAAGCTTGCAGTAAACTTTTAAAGAAATGGTGGGAAATGTCTCTCTCTTACAACAAAAAGCACGGCCGTGGCGGTTATAGCAGTTTATCGGAAGCCATTGTGAGCGGACCAGGCGATGCGACTACACTTCCAGAAGTGGTACCGAAGTTATTGAATTGGTGTGCATCAACCTCGGGGAAGTCACTATGTCGGACATTCATAGTCAACAAGCTAAACGCTGAGTCCATTTGTGAACAACTAAATTCACCAGAGTCGCCGACTGTATTATTTCAGTCCAATGGCAGGTACAGTGTTATATCCGTGTCCAGTCCTACAAGTTGGAGACTGGAGTATTATGCTGGGGTTGAAAAGTTTTTAGCGGAAAAGTTGCAAGTTTGTGGTGATATTGCGAGTTGTCGGCTTGAGGAATCATTATCGGTGTCTGGCTTTTGGAATGTCCTCAGGCACCTGATGATCACGAAGAAGGTCGATCATGGAGATGGAACGATACCCTTCTGGGGCGGCTTTCTGGGCTATTTCTCGTATGAGATGGGACTTGCCGGTCTTTCTCGGCCAAAGACTCACCATTACGGCTATCATCAGTCTCATTCGACTCAACACAATGCTGCTGCCGATCCTGCGGATGTCAGTTTGCTCTGGACCGAGAGAAGTGTCGTCCTTGACAACCAAACCGGTCGCGTCGTCATACAATCGACGCGTGGTGTTGACGATGTGCCGAATGGATGGCTTGATGAAACTCAAAAATTACTATCCCGGCTCGATTATGTCGACAGTCAAGCAACGCATAGCACCCAGCCAACTCCAGATATTCTCGATTCCATTTTACGACAGAGCGTGATCCAATTTCCGAAGGAGAAAACCTACAAAGAGCAACTCGAAGCCTGCAAAGCTGAGCTTGAGGCTGGTGAATCATATGAATTATGCCTTACCTGTGAAACATCAATTACTTTGCCGATGCCAAGCACCATCGGCGAACGTGCTATTTTACCTTGGATATTGTACAAACATCTTCGGACGTACAATCCCGCAGCCTTTAGTGCGTATGCACGGTTAGGAACCGTCAAGGTTGTTAGTAGCAGCCCTGAGTGTTTTATGAATTGGGACCGTACATCCACGTTGGAAATGAAGCCTATGAAAGGCACCGTCAGGAAATCGAACAGTATGACGTTGGAGAAGGCCAAGAAGATACTAGGATCGACAAAAGAGATGGCAGAGAATTTGATGATTGCAGATCTAATCCGCCATGATCTCTATGGTATTTGTGGGTCTGGCGGTGTCCATGTTGAAAAGCTCCTTGAGGTAGAGGATCACGGCCGAGTCTATCAAATGATCACACATGTGAAAGGAAAAGTCAATTCGGACCGACCGGGATTCGCAGTTCGAGACCTACCACAGCTTCACCGGGCAAATATGTCTGTACACGGACTCACCGCATTGCAAAGGTGTCTTCCTCCAGGTTCCATGACTGGAGCACCGAAGGAACGGTCATGCATGCACCTTCGTGCCATAGAATCCCGAAAGCGTGGGATTTATTCCGGCGTCATGGGCTTCCTTGACCTCGGGGGCGGTGGTAGTTTTTCGGTCCTTATACGTACTGCATTCACTTGCTCCGATGACGATGCTAATGATCAAAAATGGCGCATTGGGGCTGGTGGAGCCGTGACTATTCTGAGCACCGCTGATGGTGAATGGGAAGAGATGTTGACCAAGCTTACAACTGTCTGTGGTGTATTTGCACCGTCAGACTTACAAGGTCAAAGTCATGAGCAACGGACATAGTTCTTTTTATGGCTTCTCTCCTATTGCTTTCTTCAACTCATTCGCCTCCGTCCGTCGTTCCCTGGAGGTGCTTATCTCTTTCTCTCGTTTCGTCTTGATTTTATATATATATATATATATACCGTGTCGACATTCAACCGTTGCATAGATTCTCAATTATAGACCAAGAAGGGTGGGATTCAACATATTTGGTGTTAATGGGGTTAAGTTGCGGGTGCTCCAGGTTTTCGTCAGGCTTCTTTTTTTATATATATCTTCTCTGTCTTTTGTGTTTATACTTATGTATGTTATTAACAGGTCCAGTAGATTATCAGCTGACTTGAATATACCCTCTTAGTACACGTTGTACATACAAATTGATACTTACAAAATGTTTGCATAGTGTAAAATGCTGCACGTGTGTATATGCAGTGTATGTATAGCCGTCTCTTAGGTCAGCAGACCAACACGCCCTTCGCCCTTCGGCGTGTTGGTCTGCTGACCTAAGAGACGGCTAAATCATGTCGGTAAGTGCAAACAAATCAAACACCATGTTTAATTGTCCGCGGAGGAAACAATTAACATTGGAATAAGCATAATAAACAATCAACATATCACCGATCACCGTCCTTCAAGTCAATCTCTCTTTCTACCCCGGTATGATCTCTACTTGATAGATCATATTACCTGCGATTACCTTCATATTTCTACTAAGTTTTTAGGAGCAACATATTACTTCATGACGAATCCGCAAGATGGTTCAATGGAGGAGATCCTGTGGCGGTCGCCTGCGCATGTTCAGATGATGGGAGGATTTCTCCACTCAAACAATAGTAAGGGGCTATTTTCCCTCTCGCTAGGAAGAGTTTGAAGCTAATAAAACAATCAATCTTAAAGTATTGTTCTACTTTGCTGAATCTCCGTTTTTCGATGCTACTTCCAACAATGCTTCACTTGCCATCCAAGCCAATTACAATGAAACACTTCGTCATTTCGTGGAGACCCGGGAGGCCTTTGAAGGACGACTCAAGAGTATGCAGGGGCTAGAGTTTGTGGTAGCTTATGATCCTTTGCAGGCTGCAGCCCAGACCGAGACCAGCTTTGCGCATGAACCATCCAATATTTGGGTCATTCGGAAACAGACAAGACGGAAGCGAGCTGGTTTAGAGGATGAGGTGGTCGTCGTATCTACTTATTTCGTGGTGGGAGATTGCATATACATGGCCCCCTCAGTTGCCAGTGTTGTGGGAAACAGAATTGTATGCGAGCCAGGCTTTCCGATAGATGTCTCCAAGGCTAACACTACCCCACTATAATAGCTTTCGGCGGTTACATCACTCACAAGCCTTCTCAAGACAGCATCAACACTGCCTAGTTTTGCACCATCACATGGACATACCTACATACCACCAGCTCCCAAACCGACCGATGCCGGTCAAGCCGGAATTCAATCTCAGCAAAGCAAGGAGAATACCCCGATGCCCGACGCAGACTCCACCAAAGCTCCTCTTGTCGGATCCCAAATGTCCGATGCCGGGGCAGTCTTCCAGGATACGAGAACCTTGGCGGAGTCTTTCAACCTACTCACGCGGTACGGTGATGAATTCATGGATGAAACACCACTTGTTGGAGAACCGGGATCGTTCATTCTCTCTAAATCCGGAGATGTAGACCGCGCAGCAGCTGCTAAGCAATTACCGAGTATTAGCCGTCCTGGGAGTGTTCTAGGTAGAGCTGGAACACCCCAAGTAAAGATTGACACACCCGGTAAGATATCAGACAAGATGGGTAACTCGTCGGTGTCCGAGGAAAATAAAGCACGGAAGAAGAAGGGCAAGGCTGGGAGTTAAGAGGATGGCGCTGCAGTTCTGTGATACCCACTTATTCATATTATTACTATTAGAACACAACTAGCTATAGCACTACCTTATTGATTGACATGGAAGTCACCGTGATCAGTAGGTGAGGACAGCTTACGGCAGTACAGTTGAGGACTATGCGGGCTTAGGTAGGGCTAAATGGGAGTAGATGCGAATGATTGGACTCACTGGGCGCCAAGGATATACTTACCTTTATTCTACAAGGTTCATGTGTTTTAGCACATATAATATAGCTGGGTTATTGGCCTGGTTCAGGAATCATCTCAGTATTTGATTACCTCGACCAAGGATGTAGTTGAATTGGGAGTGAGAGTATGTTACTCGATTGTGTTTGTGGGAAACTACGCAACGGTGCACGATGTTCGAGCCATGCCGGTTGACTTTTCGTCATTAGATTGCTTTTCTATTCCCTCACCCTTTCGTGGCAAAAACATAGAAGAAATACGGCAAAGCGGGTCAGAGTAAGAAAGGCTGAGTATGAGCATGAACTTATGAGATTGAGAGAATATTGTATTATGCCGAGTTCGTACTGATGCCTGCGTACAATGATCCCGCAAAAACAAAAAATAGATGCTGCATATCTCCAGGCGCGAAAACATCAAAATTCTCCATATCTATGGGCATGGGCTTAAACCCTACGAGTCGACCTCCATCGTTTCATCTTCTTTCGTCTCTCCCGACTCGAGAGCCTCTAGCAGTGGTACGAGTTGTTGACCCTCGTATAACTTGAAGCTCTCAATTTTCCCCTTTGCGTCCTCACCTGCAAGACCCACTACACCCACCGAGGTGTTGTCTACCGTCAGCTCTTTGTCCTGAGAAAGGGTCTCCTTGAGGGCCCGCAGGCCATGGTCAATGAGCTCATCACGGGTACTGTTCGAGATCTTTTCGAGGTTCCGCTCCAAGTAAGTCCGGGCCATCTGAGAGCGAGCTCCGATGGCACATGCTAGCATCTCATGAATCATTCCAGATGGCTGGAACTCGAACAGATGAGGTCCAGCTTCATCAACACCGGCAACAAGAAGGCCGACACCGTACGGGCGCTTGCCATAATGTTGAGTGTTCGTTTGAGCACGATCGGCGATCTGATTAACGATTCGGTCCACGGGAATGGGACGGCCATAGGTCATCCTTGAGCCGAGGGACTGCTGCTTCATGTAGTTGGAAAGCACACGAGCATCGGATGCCAGACCGGCGATAGCAATACCCATGTGGGAGTCGACTTCGATGATCTTCTTTTGATACGAGGACAATTCTTCGGCATTTCGCTAAATTGGTCAAGATAAACCCCATCGCGTTAGCCAATCCCTCCGCGTTATATTGCTCCCATCGATCTGGGAGAAAGTATCAACAGCTGGTAGATTCGAACCTTTAAACCAACTAGCACGGAATGTGTTTTGTTCACCAGGCCAACCACAACGGAACCCTGTTTGACTGCTTCTTGCGCATATTCTACTTGGAATATCCGACCCTGTGGGGAGCTATCCGGATGAAATAGATTAGTTAACGGAAAGCTTCTCTAACTGACTGGTGGAACTATAGGTAAATGAAAAAAACAAAAAAAAAAAAAGGAAAAGGAAAAGAATAGAAAAGAAAGACCTACAAGGTGACTGCATCGTTGTCGTAGTTATTCCGGAACATGATGAGAGGTTGATAATGATATTAACCTGGAATATAAGAAGGGAGCAGAAGGAGAGAAGGAAGTGCAAAAAGTTGGAAGGGCCGATGAGAGAAGAAGGAAAGAAAAAAAAGTAGAAAAAAGAAGACAATTGGTGGATAAGATGAAGGTGATAAAGTGGAGGAGGAGGGGTGTATAGATGGGATAGAGTGTAAAGTAGGCAGTCAGTTCTGACGCGGTGACCCAAAGATTGCTTCCATAGAGGTGGTGGTCCTTGGCGCCTAAGGCAGCAGTAAGCAACCCGTCTGGGGTTAACGTCACCTCATCTGACTACCTTTACCCGTACCTCTAGCTCCCTTCCCCCAATTGAACATCTTGATGCGGTTGCTCTCGCATCCGTTCGATTTTACCTTCTGATTTCTATGAATTCTTTATCGTCTTACCGTCTTATCGGCGCAAAACAACCACGAGATTCTTTATACTCTTCTTATGTTTGGACCTAGTCGGTCTCGCATTTCTACATCATGACGGCCGGTCTCAAAACAATCATCGCGCTCTCATTCGTACGTTCTTCCTCCCCTTCCCCCTTCTGGAATAACCACCGGTCTCAATCAATGTTCATTCTAATGCTGAGTTGCAATCTTTTCAGGTCCTTGCCATTGGATTCCTACTTGTCATCCTCTCCTCGGCTCTTTGGCATAACTTCCTACCATTGATTGTCGTTGCGACTTATGTAATTGCTCCTTTACCCAACTGGATCTGTTCACGATGTGCGAACCCGGACGACTTTATGGATAGCTCGGGAAATGCCGCAGCCGATTTTGGTCGCTTCTTAACTGGTTTTCTGGTGTTAATGGGTATTGGTAAGTCATTCGTACCATGGTCAAAAACATTCCTATAGTCGCAGGTGACATTGCTGCCAGTGTGTGCTTAGACCAAAGGAAGGTTTTCTTTCCTGGGTGATCTTCTAGGCTAATTTCTGTTCCTCAGCACTCCCTGCCGTACTCGCGCATAGTGGCGCGATACAAATCCCGGCAATGGTCATGTCAATATTGGGAGGTCTCTTGATTTATGGGACAATCATCAGTTTCTCGATGTTTTTTAGGGAACAGGAAGAGTTTTGAAGGTTTATGAGAATCAAATATCGCGGTTGATGTCCCGTTAATGTGATTTGCGGCAAGTTGTTGAGCCAGATCTACAGGAGCTTCTTATTATTCTTCTTCTTTTTTCCTCGGTTGAATTACGGACTACTTTTATGAAATACCTGTTTGCGTCCCACGTATGCCAAGTATGCTTCGCGTGAGAATTTCTGCCTGTTTCTAGCCTTCTGAGTTCATTCTTTGTGTTTAAGTGATCGTTGTACTATACCTAGCCACTCCGGAGTTTATATAGAATGGGCCTTTGATGTGATCAAAGGTGCCTTGAGATTACTTTATCCGATTCTGTTCTAATGGGTGCAACAAAAGATTCAAGGAAGATGGCCAACCAATGATCTCTAAGATCTTATGGTCACGTGATGACGTGCCGTTCTGTCAGGCGCGTCGTGTAAATTAAAAATTAAAGCACGTCGCCCACTGCCTTCGATGATCAACTGTCCTATCTTCTGGTCAAATCGGAATATACGATGTGGAACCTCGGGTTAAGGCGAACATATTCTGTAAAATGAACATCTGGTCTGGGGTTATCGTACTCGACAGACAATCTCAACTCCAAGGTGGTGATTCTTCGCCTTTATTTCCATACTCCTCTGACACACCCCTCAGGCCTGCAATTAATCGACAGATCCTCCAATTGGCATTCCGATATACCGAGGGACTCTACGCTGGGCTTTCGTTGCTTTGTAAATCCAGCGGCGATACCATTGTATGCACGCGTTGGTCCGAATCTTGAATTACATACGACCGACACCGAGACGTCACAATGGCTCAAACACAGAGTATCGGGAACATTTTGGCCGGAGGAAGAAGACCTGGATAAGTTCCAGGTAGCGCAGTGTCCTGTTGGTCTTCTTATAAATGTGAACAGCTCGACTCGACCAAAGGCGGGGTCAAGTACAACAGATTTATTGGTGTACGGCGTTCTCACCAACGCGACGTCATTCCAGCGTCCTCCTACTCCTCCAGTGTCATCCTCGGCAAGCTCGGGCGAACCAGTCGCGCCGGTTATCAAACATGAGCTGAGATTATATGCTACCCCCATCTCTTCGTCTCTCATCGTCAAGGCGCAGGCACTTCCATCCCCACCGAATCCAGGTACGAGTTCTGAAGATGGGGGCCTCGCCCAATTCCTTCCGGATGTTCGGTCCCCTAGTCCCAAGCGTAAGCGCGTCGCAACGCTGTTTGAATCTGTTACGCAGCATCATCAGCGGGTGCGCCAGAAAGGTGGCGAGGCAGTCTCTCAGATGATGGCAAACTCACTTGCTCAACCATCACAACTGCTACAGACTCTACGTATCAAGCGAGAGTCCGAAGAACCTAGTCTTCCGATGCTAGAACGGATCGCCTCGCAACGATCGAGGTCCCTCTCGATTGGGCCAAACCTACATCCCGGTAAACCGTCAGAACTCCGCACAGACCACTCTAGGCCTAGTAGTAGCAGGGGCTACACGCGTGATCACATCAAGAGGGGCACCCCAAATCCATTCATCGAGTCCTCACTTCGCAAAGAGAATGAGTTATCACCTGCATTGCCATCGTCTGATGGTGGACATCAACTTTTGGATGCACAGAGGAATACCGAAAGTATTGTTCTGGAGAATAAGAATACTATCTCGCGTACAATACTAACCTGCATGCGGCTTTACGGATACAACCGCCCGGCAACACGTCCTAGCTCAAGTAAGAATTCAGCTGCTCATGATATGCTTCTTTCGCATAGTGAAGAAAGGGACACGCGTATTACACCAGCGACTGTACCCACTACTACTACACATTTGAGCACAGAAGAAGATGAATTTAAGGCAATGTATCACGCAACATATCGCGCATCCACCTTCGCGTTGCGCAGGTACCTGAAAGAACCGCCTGCAAGTGAAGGTACTGCACAGCTCTTGCCACCTTTGCTGGATAAAGGAAAAGCAATGTCATATATTGATGAGTTTCTGAAGTTGTTCTGCGAGGAGAAATAAGCCTGAATAGTACAGCCAAACGAGACATGACGCTACGAAGTATATAAAGTTATAAACACCATATAAAGTTTCCTAACTATAAGTGGAGTAATTGAACAGCTATATATATGATTCAATCATATTTTATTTACAGTTTCTTCTCTTCGTAGAGAATACCGGTGGCATTCATTCAAAGGAACCCCACAAGGAACATTTGAATCTGAAGAAGAGACTGACTACTTTACGTGTCGCCACATATGTGTATGTAACATACGCTGTACATCATACAGTATCGGTAAAGTGGTTTTTCCGATTCCCGTGTTGTCATCATCGCCAACCTCCCCGACGGCTACTCCAAACTACATCATCCACATATTGATGTAATCTCATTCCAAAGGCAGGGCATAATTTGCTGGCTGAGCCTTCGCGAAACTACATAGCATAATGGATGTCTCAAGCAATCGTCTTTTTCGATTCTCCAAACCTGAATGGTTGAATAACAACACCGTCAGGAACGCAGGTGTCTATACTTCAGGAGCTTTAGTGAGCTTATCCACTCTCCGCCATGATCACAACCACACTAACAAATGGAATTCTAGTTTTCTCTTGGATTTTTCTTCCTTATTGATGCAGCGGCATTTTCACACAGTTCGCGAAATGGTTCAAACGTACATGTCAAGTTTGTCGATTGGATTCCCGGCATTTGTTCCGCGCTAGGAATGCTTGTTATCAACTCGATCGAAAAGTCACGGTTGCATGCAGACAGCTGGAGCTACAGTGGTAATGGAGTAGCCTGGAAGGCCCGTTTTGTACTGTTCCTTGGATTTGCGCTATTAGCCGGGGGCTTGGCAGGCAGTGTTGTTAGTATCCCTTGCGAACAAACCCCGAGATGAGATGTATACCAAGTAGCGAGATGATGCTGACCTGATGAATATTCAGACTGTCATGGTTCTCAAATACCTCATCAAACAATACCCACTACAAACTCTATATTTCGGGATCGCCAATGTTGTTGCAAATGGACTTGTCATGCTAAGGTAGGTGCTGCTTTGTTGTCTGAGTTTCAGATAGAGCGACTGACTGAGGTTTTCTCGTAGCACAATCGTCCTGTGGATCTCTCAAAATATAGAAGATGATTACACCTACAACCTTGCGCTGTAACTGTTGATGGAGTTTGATACCATTACTATGGATTTATTATATTCAATGGGCCCAATTTATTGATTTCTTGTTCTGATTGGCGTATTTACAAATATTGTATGTTTTTCTACCTTTGTCTCTATGAATTGTTTCGTGGAGCGATCTTGCAACTAGTTATGTCCTGTATGATCCGACAATTGCAAGCCTGGTGTCAGATTCTAGGTTCCATGAGCGGGGATTACACATAAGGATCATCTAGGTAACAACAACAATGGCAATCGCTCCTCCCCGGTAAAGTGGCTCACACGGGACACTTAAAATATTTTAACGCATAATATCAATTTTGATATAGATTCATTGCGATGAATGAACTCGTTATATATATGTTCTCTATTGTTTCAAACGTGTAATTTGGTTGCCATACACAATCGATCCATGTAGCTTCGTAATCTAGAACAAAGGTGGGTGCTGAACTTACGCAACAGAATGACCTGTATAGTGTGGCCTTGAGGCAAGACAAAATCAAGACCATTCCCATTGGTAAATCGTCCGGAGTCTATCGTGGCACCCCATGGGTTGTGGCGATTGATGTCGCAGACTAGCCTCACCAGCAGGCAGCCATCACGCGATAGTGGTAATAATCATGGGGACAAAGTGTCTACCCTGAGGGAGGCCGGTAACCACTCGCTGCGACCAGAATAAGCCACTTCAGTAACAAGCGGGAAATCTTGAAAGCATTTTAACCAGGGAAACAAAAGTCACCCATCCAAGCGGGTATCAAGCAGATAGCTAAACAGGGTGCGCTCTCAATTTATCCATGATAGCATCCACAGCATCCATATTCCCAGCGTCCACCTTCTCTCCACGCGGGTACCCCTCGGGCAAGTGCTTCATTAATTCATCCATCGCAGGCTGATAGTTGCGGACAGCAGAAGAGATGGCATAAACAGCCTTCTTTCGTGTAGTGGGGCTGGTGTCTGTGGTCGAAATAGTAACAAGCTTAGGAATGGCATTGAAGACAATGACCTTATCCTGAGCTTTCTCGTTGTTCTGCACCGCGGTTCCCACACACCAGGCAGCCATGCGCCTCATATCGGCATCCTCGTGCCCCAAAAGTTCGATCAAAGGAGTCCACAGACCAAGTGGTTCCAAATTGTTCGCGTTGTCAATATTCTCGATAAGCTGCTCGAAGTTATCGAATGCAATTAATTTGTTTTCGAGATCGACTTCGTCGGAGCGTAGGGCGGTCATGGAGGCTTTCATTAAGTCGGCATCTGTCGGTCCTCCGAAAAGACTTGAAAGCATCTCAGGTGTAAGGCCACGGGAGGCAGCATCGGGTGTATTATTGTTGGCATTAGAATTGCCGTTTTCTTGATTTGTAGAATTTTGGATACTCCATTTGAGGAGGCTGTTCATATTTGGATCCATGGTGAGCGAAAGGATATTTTTTTCTGTTCTTTCTTTTTTTCTTTCTCCCTTTTTTGTCGTATTGGTCGCTAAAGATTCCAATCGGACTATAATATAAGTTCAAACAAATAAGAGTGAGAGTGAAATGAGCAAGAAAAATTTTGGTTCAGTTGTAAAAGAAAATTGAGTTGATGGATAAGATACGGCGGGGGAAAAGTATTGGGAGGGGCAATTTAGAGTTCGGATTTTCCATTGGTATTCTCGATGCGTCTAGATGGTTCAAGAAGCTTCAGATTACTTACACATTCTACAACAATACAGATAACAAGGTATCGGAATTTTCTGAGAGAATACAGTAAGACGGTAGGATACAGGCTGTATATTCAGACATTACTGGACATCCAGCTTATACTTGATTCCCAAAAGTTATTTGAGTCAAGTCTAGGTTCAGTGACCTCATAGCGCTTATTAGGGTTCCCCCTCTATGTTACCATTTCGGAACAATTGCACTGAATCTATCCCAGTCATTTGCTCCTTTTCCACGACTTCTCCCTTATACAGGTCCGTTTATTTTATCAGCTCAAGTCATTCAATTACAATTACGGAAAGCGACCCAGTTGCATAAGGGGTGAATCCTATTGTGGGTTGATTATCTCAGAGGAGATTTGTGTTGCCAACCCAGCCCGGTAACGAAGTTCCCTCCAAATCGGCTTAGTTTCCTATCTCTACTACTCAGTACATTGGATGATATTCAGCGTACTTCGGTAGGCTTAGAATATCTGTGGCGGAGTGAGCCGTACAGCCATTGTATCCCAAGTCTGTTGTTGCTTTTTGTTGCTGAAAATTTTTTTCGATTAAAATAAAACAGAACAATGGTAAAAACAGTAATAGTAATAACTAGAAAGCTAAGATCGGCTGAAAAGTTAACCGCCACCTGTTCTCTACCACTCAACGCACTGATGTAATATAGTATCAGATTGGCCCAATTGCCCTATCGAAATGCCAGAGAACTTGTGGTTCTTGTGAAACTATCTCGTCTTTGCAATAGCATAGACATTTCACATATCGTAAACATCATACTATGCTGAGTTATAACACACACGAGCTTGATAGATTTGGAGACGAGTCTGCTAGGGAGTAGGCTCAGTACCTATCCCTTAATCAAATCTACGGGTGAGGAATGAGCTCAAAAACTACCAGAGTGGGCAACTTAACCATAGGTACTACTTCGTACATACTCCATACTTATGGCGTCTCCACAGATCAACTACACATCAACCTCAAGTGGGACAGGGATAAATTTACCCAGTAAGAATTAAAACGGATTTGTGAAGATTTATCCCCGTAGTTTATGAGTTGAGGAACTTATGCTCTCCAGTCTCTACACTGCCGGCAGTTCCCCTTTTTGAAAGGAGTTTCGGAACATTCCAACGATCACGACTTCAGGAATATCCGGGAGCATGTGCCAGAGCAGCACGTGGTGCAGCGGTCATAAGAAATTCCTTTTTCTTTTTGAAAATCTATTAATAGCATCTTCATTGATTGTTTGGGGGAAGGGGTGGAACACACTCCTTTAGTCATACTATAGTTGCTCTGCTGGTCTTGAGATGATACTGGCAGTCATTGAAGAGCTATGAGCAATAGAGCGAGATAATGAAATATAAGGATAAGGGATGTACGAGCTGAGCCTCAGTGAGCTTAGCAATCTTTACCAAATTACATAATAACTGAGTTCAGCTGCATAAAATACCCCGCGGTGCCATACAATCAACCCCGCGACAATGTTAGAAAAGCCGACGATTCATTACAACTTGAAAGCGGTCTTGTTGATAACTGCCACAATTGATTGACATTAAGGGTCTAACTGTGATGAGTAAAGAATGACTCGAAAATTGGACTTTCTATGGTTTGATTGAAAAGGACAAGCATTCAGTCGTCACTGTGGGTTCTGCTGGGCTGTCGAAATGGCGGTAAGGTTTGTATGGCATGTACTGCACACTATAAACATTAAACACAAAATGGAACATACCAAGTACTACCTAGGTAGTAAGATGCAAAGATAAAACTTGTGTGTGTGTGTGTGTGTGTGTGTGTGTATTCTACAGTTTTGCTGTCTGCTGAAGACAACTTCCAGCGAAGGATTGAAAGGATCAGCAACCAGTCGGGCATCTAGAACCCCCACACTTTTCTAGACCCTGGATTAGGGTAAATAACAATTAGAGAGGGGTAGGTCGAAGGTATGGTTCAAGAATCTGGAAGCCTGCGGTTGAACATTGTTATCATATTCAGAAGCCTACCTAAGGATATCTAATTGTTGTGACCTTGTTCTCCGGTACATTTACGGGCCAAACCATTCGTAGCCAGCCAATTCTACCTTGGAATCAGGATCTGCCCCACGAGGATGCGCAAGAGGGTTCGCCATCCCTTCAATTGTCAATTGTACGCGTAGAAAAAGGACACCTCATCAGGTCACCTTCCCTCTTTTGAAATGAATCCGCTCTGTAGGCGACTATCTATCTTTTATAAAGGGAAAGAACGATGAAAATGAAATGAAATTCTTATTATATACTAATTACAAGGTAGACAAGAGTAATATTATCGACTTATTAGGGGGGGGGTTTGAAAAAGAGGAGCTGACGAGAAAAAAATAAAAGAAAAGAAAAGAAAAAGAAAGAGGAGGAGCAAGTCTATACATCTAACGAACCATTCTGGATCTTTAATATAAACATATCTTAAGTGGAATCCTAATACGATGAACATCTCTGTCTCGCTCTCGGTCTATCTGTGGAAATATTACAACCAATTACTTCGGTGTGTGGCGGTGACAGCAATCGGGCCCAACGGCACCAAAATCCCCCCCCCCCCTATTGCCGCCTAATCATAGAACAACGTTCCGCATACTAGTTCAATTAGTCCTTACCCACTTACGCTCACTTGGCCAGTTCCCTAAGGCCACACACCCCCCCTAAACCAGCCTTTTTCTCTCTCCTTTTCCCTTCCCTTCCACCCCTCCTCCTCTTTTTTCTCTTGTTTCCCTCCCTCCCCCTTCTTGCCTCCCTGCGGCTAGTTCCTACCTACTTTTCTTACTAAATACGGTCGACCACTAATTCTGCTCCGTCCCCTACTCCTCCACCCACACCTCAACCATCTTACTTCCACCACTCTTTCTCCTTCTCTTACTCTCTCGAACTCCATCAACCAAATTCACCTTATTCCTCAATTCTCCTCATTTCGTGCCCTTCCTCCGTCACCTTTTATAATCACTCCTCTTCTTCCCTTTTCTCTTATTCCTCTTTTTTTCTTTTCTCTTGTTACATTTCCATCTTGTAGTTCGTTTCTTTAATCCTATTCAGTCACCATGGAAGGTAAAGTTCCTGCCACCTCAGCGCCTTGCGTCCTGCTGGCTCGCTACCGCTGTCTCCCCCTCCCTCCCTCAACACTACGTCAGACCATCACTAACCATCGTGTCTCACCTATACAGACGAAGTTGCTGCTCTCGTTATCGACAATGGGTATGTTCTATCGGAATTTCGATGATTTACATGATGGATTGGCCCCTTTGTTTTCCTTTCCATCTCATCCGAGCAGGGGGGGGTCCGAGAAACACACAATCGATGCCGGTCGCTACAAGCGAAAATTCCTTCTCATACCCGGTGTTGCTCATGTGCTTCTTACCCCTGCAACGGTGATCTGGATTATCACTTTTTCCTGAAATCGTAGACGCATGTCTTGGACTGTACACTGACCATTTTACCCTTAGTTCGGGTATGTGCAAGGCCGGTTTCGCCGGTGACGATGCTCCCCGAGCTGTCTTTCGTAAGTCAACCCCCACATTACTGCCCCTCCTGTCACTCGCATCCCTTCCCAAAGCTTTCCCCCCCCCTTCTATATCTTATTTTGGGTGTACCGTGCAATATTACCGTGTCGCGCAATTTACACTTTGACTCTATATACTAACAGAAAGATTAGCCTCCATTGTCGGTCGTCCCCGTCATCATGGGTAAATGCTCCTCGATATTTTCGGTTAGGTGAAGCTATGTCGGCTGACCATTTATTAGTATCATGATTGGTATGGGCCAGAAGGACTCGTATGTTGGTGACGAGGCACAGTCCAAGCGTGGTATCCTCACCCTCAGATATCCCATTGAGCACGGTGTTGTCACGAACTGGGATGACATGGAGAAGATCTGGCATCACACATTCTACAACGAGCTCCGTGTTGCTCCTGAGGAGCACCCGGTTCTCTTGACCGAGGCCCCCATCAACCCCAAGTCCAACCGTGAGAAGATGACCCAGATCGTCTTCGAGACCTTCAATGCTCCCGCCTTCTACGTCTCCATCCAGGCCGTCCTGTCCCTGTATGCCTCCGGTCGTACCACTGGTATCGTTCTGGACTCTGGTGACGGTGTCACTCACGTTGTCCCCATCTACGAGGGTTTCGCCCTCCCTCACGCCATTTCCCGTGTTGACATGGCTGGTCGTGACTTGACCGACTACCTTATGAAGATTTTGGCCGAGCGTGGTTACACCTTCTCCACCACTGCTGAGCGTGAAATTGTCCGTGACATCAAGGAGAAGCTTTGCTACGTCGCCCTTGACTTCGAGCAGGAGATCCAGACTGCTTCTCAGAGCTCCAGCTTGGAGAAGTCCTACGAACTTCCTGATGGACAGGTTATCACCATTGGTAACGAGCGTTTCCGTGCTCCTGAGGCTCTCTTCCAGCCTAGCGTCCTGGGTCTGGAAAGTGGTGGTATCCACGTCACCACCTTCAACTCCATCATGAAGTGTGATGTTGATGTCCGTAAGGATCTCTACGGTAACATCGTCATGGTATGTTTTCCCTTTGATAAAGATGTGATTGAGCGGCGCATCACTAACAATGAATAGTCTGGTGGTACTACCATGTACCCCGGTATCTCCGACCGTATGCAGAAGGAAATCACTGCCCTGGCTCCTTCATCTATGAAGGTTAAGATCATTGCTCCTCCTGAGCGTAAATACTCTGTCTGGATCGGTGGTTCCATCCTGGCTTCTCTGTCCACCTTCCAGCAGATGTGGATCTCCAAGCAGGAGTACGACGAGAGTGGTCCTTCGATCGTTCACCGCAAGTGCTTCTAAGGTATGATCTTGGCACATACCCACATGACTGGCAGCTGGCTAACTTCCTGGTGCAGCTCTTGCATATTGGTTGTTCAATTCGTCGTTTTATCCTGTATTAAAATATCAATCAGAGACTGGTGACATGCGGGCCTCTCTGACTCGCACTAGGAGGAAGATTGCCTGAAAAAGGAACTTTGTTTTAGCTGTGAAATAGAGAGTTCTTTCCAAAGCGCTTGTCAGTCAGTGCAAGCAATCTTGCCAGCCGCAAGTTGTATCTCAAGGAGCTAGGAGTCAATGAGGAGGACATTGTAGGCAAAGGATGTACATGAGACCCGTGGACAGTGGGGTGAAAGCTCTCTTTTCATATAGTTCTACTCGTGTTCTGAATCCTTATTTCCATGTTGGACCTTTTTTTTGAAATTCCCACCTTCGAACTTATTGCAATAAAAGCTATCGAGTTACCGTGTTCCCTCTGATGAACAAAACATTCACATGAACATGCCTAGTATATCGTTATATATCTTCTCCCATGGTAGGAAAGCTTCCGATGCTTGATTGAACATGGATAATTCTCGACGTAGTATATGGACCATAAGGAATGATATGTAGCTGTATGCTGTAAGTTGTGTAGAATGCGGCTCAAAGATTACATGGGCCATGATGTCATTGACATGCGCAAGCCCGTCTAGCCCAGTAACAAAATGCATGTATTGTAACCTGACAGTTTTATCCTTGACCAGTATCCACGTAACCAAGGAAAGACGAGGTATTTAAGTGACTTTTAAGTCCTTATTGTATGGAAATATGTATCATTCATTCGCTTTTCGATTCTCGTTGATCTAAAATTCATCCATCATCGCACATGTAACAGTAATCAAAGGGACACAACGTTTACACAATTAGGAAAAGAAGAAAAGAAAAAAAAAAAGGAAAAAGAAAAGGGGGGGAAATAAAGAGACAGAAACGTAAAGATAAAGAGGAGTAAGAAAAAAAAAAAGAGAGAAATGGACAATCATGTCAGGAAATGACGAAGCATCTATAGATCCCATGTCTCCAACCCCTGGAGGATGCATCCTTCTTCACCCTCGTTCTTGGCCTTGAGCTCACCGATCTCATATACTGTCTCACCCTCCTTTTGCAAAAGATCTTTGACAGCAGACACTGCCTCCTTCTCTACGGCGATAACCATACCCACACCACAGTTGAAGGCACGAGCCATCTCTAAGGCAGTGACGTTGCCGTTCTTCTTCAACCAAGAGAAGACGCCAGGAAGTTGCCAGGCGGAAGCGTTAATGTGCGCAGCCAGCGTGGAAGGTAGCATGCGGGGTACATTATCGACCAGACCACCGCCAGTGATGTGGGCCAGACCCTTGATGGCTGAGGAGAAGGGGCCAGTAGCGTTCTTGCTGGAGGGGATAGAGAGAGCCTTCAAGAGAGGCTTCACGTAGATGCGGGTTGGAGTAAGGAGGGCGCGCCCGAGAGAGACAGATTCATCGGAGAAGGGCATAGTGAATGGTGCTGGGTCGTTGTAGCTCAATCCGGAGCGCTCGACGACCTTCCGGACGAGAGAGTAGCCGTTTGAGTGAGGTCCGGAAGATGCCAGAGCAAGGAGAACATCACCAGCTTGCATGGCAGAAGTTTCAGGGAGAATAGCACGAGCGTTGTCTCCAGTAGTATTGATGGCACCGACGGCGGCACCCACAGCGTCATAGGTATCGTCGATGAAAAGGCCGGGCATTTCAGCGGTTTCGCCCCCGATAAGAGCACAACCTGCCTGTACACAACCGTTGGCAACGCCAGTGACGAAGGCGGAGGCTGTGTTGACGTCTAATTTACCGCAAGAATAACAGTCGAGGAAAAAGAGGGGCTCGGCGCCCTGGACAACTAGATCGTTGACGTTCATAGCCACAAGGTCGATACCCACGGTGTCATGAATACCCACAGTGTGAGCAATCTTGAGCTTGGTGCCAACACCGTCAATGGCGCCAATCAAAGTGGGAGAATGAGGATGATAAGCGGAATTGGCAGCAGCAAGGGAGAACAGACCACCAAAACCACCGATGACTGCATCGGTACCCGGACGTTTCGTCTGGGCGACAGAGCTCTTAATCTGGTTGACTAGGTCGTTACCGGCATCAATAGAAACACCGGCAGAGGCATAGGTGAGGGACTCCTTCTGCGATGCGACTGCATCTCTTTGCCTGAAGGCGCGGTGAGCAATGTCCTTGCGGTAGAACATATCCTCGAAATGAATTGTGGAGATGCCGGCATAGCTCTTGCGGACAGCCTCTTCGAGACTCGACGCAGTAGCCGTCGCTGCAATGACACGGCCACCAGAAGTCTGAAGTTTGTTGCCGACCAGTGTAGTCCCGGCATGGAAGATCAATGTATCCTCTGGCACTGGGTCAAGAGTGATAGCTTTGCCCTTGGCATATGATCCGGGGTAACCTCCTGCCACGGCAATAACCGTTGTGGAGAAGTCGGATTTGACGTTGATCGAGACACCGTCAAGCCAGTGTTCGGTACAAGCAACCATAATCTCGGCCAAATCGGTGTCATCACTAAGCAATGGCAAAAGCGTCTGTGTTTCAGGATCTCCTCCTCGAACATTGTATTCCAGGACCTTAGGGCCGTTCTTTGTCATCATGAGACCGGTGAAGAGAATACCAACGAAGGGGAAGCCTGATAGCGGTTAAGACCTCGCTTGGGAACCATAGCTGGTGTATGAAAACATACCATCTTTCCTCATACCATCAACCGAAGGCTGAACGATGTTGCGGTCAATGTTCTCCAAAACCTCTTTAGACGAGATCGGTGTCGGGGCATAGCAGCCCATACCGCCAGTGTTTGGACCCTGATCCCCATCAAAGATACGCTTATGATCCTGTGCCGGAGGAAGAGAGCGGATAGTGTAGCCGTCACTGAAGGTGAGAACACTGAGCTCGTCACCCTCGAGATATTCCTCGATAACAACCTCATTGCCAGCATCACCAAACTGGCGGTCAAGCATCATCTCACGGAGCGCTTGATGGGCTTCCTCCTTTGTTTTCGGGATGATGACACCCTTTCCACCGGCCAGACCGTCTGCTTTGATGACAACATTGTAGGATACGGAATCGAGGTATTGACGAGCAGGTTCGTATTCGTAGAAATTCTCATACGCAGCTGTAGGAATGTTATGGCGCTTCATAAAATCCTTGGAGAAAGTTTTGGAACCCTCCATGCGGGCAGCGGCCTTCGAGGGTCCAAAGCATCTGATTCCGACTTGGTTGACGTTAACTCCACTGGTTTTCTTCCAATATTAGATAGGTCTCTCCCCTCACCTGCTTGGAAATAACCTTGAATGCCGTCGACAAGAGGGGCTTCCGGTCCGGGAACCACAAGGTTGACAGCGTTCTTTTGAGCGAAAGCTACCAGACCAGAATAGTCATCTCCCTTGACATTGGCATTGGTAATTTTTCCAGAGGCTCCCAGACCAGTTCCACCATTACCAGGAGCGACATAGATAATTTCAACCCGAGAGGATTGGCTCAACTTCCAAGCCAGGGCATGCTCACGGCCGCCATTGCCGACGATGAGGATGCGTAGCTGTTCTTGAGTCATTTTTCTTTAACGAAAAATGAAAAAGAAGAAATAGAAAAGAAAAGAAGAGAGAGAGAGCGCAGTGTTCTCGAGTGAACCTAGTAAGCACCAGTTAGAGAAAGAAAAGAAAAGAAAAGAAAAGAAAAATAAAACTCAAAAATCATATAGAAAAAATAATAAAAAATAAAAAACCCCCATTGCTTGGAATGGGGGAATAGTTCTTCTGAAGAGCAAAAGGAGGGGCAAATCGTAGATGCCCCTCCGCATTGGAAAATTCCAAGCCCTAAGACATGAGGGAAAGCTACAGGGAAAAACAAAAGATTCAATTGTAACCATGTCAATACATACCTCAATGAAGAGTCAACTTGAGAATAAACTGCACGTATGGTTGAGGGTAAGTTTGGAAAACAAGAACAGAATCTTGAAGCCGGGGATTTTCTGGAGTCACCACCGCCACTACTTTTCTTTTCTCTTACTCACTCACTGACTCTTTCTGTCTCTCTGTCTGTTTGTCTTTTTTTTTTTTTTTTTTTTTTTTTTTTTTTCTCTCCCTTGTAAAATGTATACTTCAAATTCACCGAGTAAGTAATTGAATCAAATTACCCGTAACCATTCATTAGATTATGTATGGTATGAATGTGTACTATTTACATATAAAAGTGAGGCACTCCTATACCGGAGATATCGATAAGTCATTGGTCATAACTTTAAAACCCCAATTGTACTGAAAGGTCTATGTATTAATTTGGAGAGATACCGTATGGTAAAAAAGAAAAGAAAACCAAAATGACGGTACCTGACATCACAGGCGGTGAGAATAATGCACGGCAGAAAATTATCTCGAAGTGCAAACTGATGGAGAAGCTTCTTCAGGCTTTTCCACTCATCAATTCATCAAACAGGGTCTCTTCACCCCTATCAATTGCCAATTTATCACTCAGGCTTGTTTCGAAGACCATTGCGACCTATCTAGCCTGGATGTTACGGGCCTCTCTGCGGTCTGTCTCAGACCCCTTTCGTGACAATGTCTGTTTATCCTGTTTAGTCCAGCGGCTCGGAGCTCGTCGCACTGGGCTCCGCCTGTACTCTAACACGGCCTTGCGCCCCAGTCCTCAACACGATAACAATGACGATGTCGCTTCTCGAGCGATCACCGAAGGATTCTCGGCTTTAGGGAAGGTATGATAATCTTTCCTCCCCCATCTCCTTCCAAATTATACTCAGCATTCCATCTGCATGTCCTATCACTCGAAGTGGTGGCAAGTTTGCCATCTATTTCCCTTGGCTTTATTTTATGTATATACGCAAATGGCTCGCATTGAACATCTGATGCTAATGTCTTGTCTCTTAAGACTCCGCCACAGAAAGGAACGAAAACCCGCCATCCGGGCTCACACCCAAAGCAGCGCAGTAAATCCCCGCATAAACGCGAGAAACTCGCAGATATCCCCGATAATGACGAAGCTGCCGGTGCCCCTACCCAACTGAACAAA
Source organism: Aspergillus avenaceus (assembly GCA_009193465.1). NCBI lineage: Eukaryota > Fungi > Ascomycota > Eurotiomycetes > Eurotiales > Aspergillaceae > Aspergillus > Aspergillus avenaceus. The sequence goes on from ML742329.1 coordinate 22,308, forward strand.
GGAAAACCGTCTGCTGCTGCTTCCAAGGGTGCAGATGACAAGGGTAACACGAAGCCCGGTCAGAGGTCTCCAAGACCTACGAAGCCAAATTCGGGACCCCCAAACAGGGCAAAGACGCAGAAGCCAAAGAAACAACCGCAAGTCGGAAACCCCGATGCAAAACCACAAGACTCGGTTAGTGCAGCGGTCATTTCCTGCAGTTACTGTTTGTCACTAATCCATAACAGACATCTCGAATCCAGTCGTCACTCAAGACCATTGTATCTCAGCTAGCCCCGACGAAAAATAAACCTGCCCCCAATGACGAAGGCCCCAACAGCTTGTCCTTCATCACGAACTCCATATCCAAAAAAGAATCTGGCAAGGTTGTCTCCAATCAATTTCATTTCAAGCGTACGTACCTTAGGAGAATTGCTTGTAACATCCGGGAACTTCACTGATGACCACAAAGCTCTAGACGTTGAAACAGCACCTGTTCCCAGACTCTCGTTCGGCCTTGAACGAGTTTTATTCAAGTAAGTAACCCCTGGTGACGCTACCGGACATTTTTGCCAAACTAACGGCGCCACTTTAGTCCCGGAGTTTATCACCTCAGGGATCCTCGATCTCGTGTCTTCAACTTTGACCCATACTTGGGCTCGATCATGCCTGTCACCGAATTTGATTTTGATGCTTTGAAGGAATACATCACATCTTCTAAGGATCATACACTGCGGAACATTGCAGTGAAAGAGAAAAAGAAATACATTGGTTCGTCATCGAGCATGACTTCGGTGTTGTCGCACTTCCATTACCTTCTTTCAGCTTGGAGAGGTATCGACATCCGGACCTTGTCGCAAGGCTTCCCAGACAAACTACGGACTTTCACACGACTTCTCCGGGCGCCTTCGGCCATGTTTCTTCGGTACCAAGATGGAACATACGCCATTGATGCAGATAAGGAGTTCGACTCGGCCAACATCCTCATGAACTTGGGGAAGTCGATGGAAAAGCTGCTTACTTTACCGAAGGAGGACTTTGAACGTTATCGAAGATCCAGTGAGGATAAGATCACTGCAGAGGAGGAACAGGCTATTCCAGAATCCTATCATTATTCTACCCTGGGCGATTTCCTGATGAGATCTCAACTAGATGCCTATGATCCAAGACTTCCAGGCACGGGCATGTTTGATCTCAAAACAAGAGCTGTTGTGTCCATCCGAATGGATGCTCGCAACTTTGAACATGGTCTTGGCTATGAGATTAAAGGCCGTTACGGTGCATATGAATCCTATGAGCGCGAATTCTACGACATGATCCGTGCAGCGTTCCTCAAGTACTCGCTTCAAGTGCGAATTGGTCGCATGGATGGTATCTTCGTGGCCTTCCACAACATTGAACGTATCTTCGGATTCCAGTATGTCAGCTTGCCCGAAATGGATCAGACGCTGCATGGGCAGCATGACACAACACTAGGTGACACCGAGTTTCAACTGAGTCTCGGGCTGTGGAATAAGATTCTGGACAAAGTCACCGCGAAATATCCAAAGAGGTCCATTCGTCTCCATTTCGAGACTCGTGACGCTCAAACTCCTTTCATGTATATATTTGCCGAACCTGTTACTGACGAAGAGATACATGCTATTCAGACAAAAAACCAAGCTGAAATCGATGCGTATCAGCGAAGAATCTTGAATCTGTCACCTGGTCATGACAACCTACCACCCTCAGATGAACAGACTGAGGTGCAGCCACCTCTCAGTGGAAAACAAGAGCCGGCTGCCGAAAGGACCCCACCGGCTAGCCCAACCGAACCTGCAGTGAACTATGACTCGGCAGCGCCTGTTGATGAAGCATTCCTCTCAGAACTTGAAAACGAAAATGCAGGCAGCAAGACTGAAGGCCGCGAGTTACTTGCAATGACTCTCCTGGTTAAGAACTACGTCAATGGAAAACTGGTTGATCGGCCCAGTGACCTCAAAAAATCGGATACCTGGAGTATCGACTATGAATTGAGTGAAATGGAAGGCAAACAAGCGCACGCATTATACCAAGCATGTCAGAAACGACGTGAGAAGGCTTTGTCGGGCCGAGGAGAGGACGAGACAGATGTCGCAGGCAACGTATATATCCGAAGACTGCGGGAAATCAGCCAAGCGGGACGTCACTTCCGCATGGGGGAGGAAGAGCGTGATAAGAAAGAGGGCACTGTTGTCTTGGACGAATCAATTCAAAACTAGGAACTCCGAGGCGAAGCTTCGCAGCATGACAAGTCATAATCGTTTCTTGTCCTAATTCTTCCCCCCTTTTCTTTATAAAACATTTTCTTATACCGATACCTCAAATCTTATGTATAATGTCACTACGGCTCCCAATTTCTATAGGACAGGGTTGGGAGGGGGGGGGGGGGGGGTTGCATTCATGGTGTTAGGTTTAGTTCTGTATCCCATCAGTCATGGCGTTTGATGTTTGACCTACTGAAGTGATATATACGGCTGTTCATTGTATCTCTATATTGTATAGTAGAGTTTATCAACCCCAAGCTTTTGAGAGGTGTATTGTTGTGCTTCATGTTAAGAAAATTCTTTCAGGAATTAGGTTAAGGATCATTTATACTAGTATGTACCAGATAGAAACAACCACAATGGATCAATGGTGACCAAGTTGATATTGACAGATTAATGCACACATTCACATTATATACATACGCAGTAATGATCACTATACATCCAGTTTATCACCACTCTACAAATACCCAAACCGGTTGCCCAAATCTGTCAGTCTCCTCTCAATCTTCGAGACTGACAATAGATTCTATGACATTAACAATTAAAGGCATCAAGGGGACAGAACGTAGGGAAGGTATCCGACAGACTCTACAAAATAACACCACCGCAAGGCCAATTCCTTAAAACACTAATATGAACGCCGTTGAACCGATACGCCAAACCCAAAAATGCCGGATCCAAGTGTATATGTTGCTAGATGGTTGCCTTCCCGGAGGCAGAGAATATAGGTAAAGATGAAGTAAAAACAGCAAAGAAAAAAAGTGTCGGAGCAGATCAGAGATGCGAATGACAGCTCGCTGCAGTAAATGTAATCCGAATTTGGGGACAAAAATCGATCAAAAGGAGGCTGTGCGCTGTGATGGCTGTTACAAAACAACGTAGAAGAAAAAGGAGGTTAAAGGGGGGTAAGGCTCTTGAGGCGTTTCGACCTTCGACTAGCGAAGGCATTTTCTAATGACGCTCATAAATCGGGTTTCGTTTCTCATTTCAAAGGGCAGACTGTCCGCGCTGGTGCGGACTTTCGATGTTGTTGACACAAGTGATGGGGCTAACGAAAATCCCCTAACTCGAGTTTAGGCGGAGACCATTCCAACGTGGGGGGCCTGTCCCTTGTGACACAAACGGCTACAGGTTTCATTTTCTCTGCTTTTCTGCGTTCCTTGGACGCGCTTCCACTAAGAAAACCTCTCAGCGTCGACGATGCCGTGCCATAAGTACTACGCACACTAGCAGATGTACCCGCACTCGTAGAAACGGTGCTAGAACTGCGAGCACTGCGAACACTGGTAGATTTGTTGACAGTGGATGGCATGGAGGGAACTGGCACTGCTAACCGGGATGAGGAGGAAGCAGAGCCAGCATACTCAGACGGTAGTATCTGAGGGGCATACTCGAAGGTGAAAGGAGCTGTCTGTGGCCGCATCTTGGGATCAAAGTGCATGCTACTATCTGAGTCAAGACTCCGAAAAATGTCTAGATGGCTGGTCTCATTTGCTTCACTGGTACGAGGCGATGGATGCGTATTGGTCTGCGGTCTTGTGCGGACCTCATTCTCAGACACAGTCACATCCAATTTCAGGTTATCCAGCATTGTTGCCAAACTTGCCGCTGTGTTCGGACGTCCATCACTGGCGGTCTCGTCGCCATCAAGCCCGGCAGTTTCAACCTCTATTCCGTTCGCCACATTGTAGTTTCGGAACAGATAACGACGCATGCGAGCAACTTCCGCATCCCATTTGCGACTCAATGATTGTAGGATGACCTCGATGTCATGGAATAGATAAGGCGACGTCTCTGCGGCTGCGAAATGACTAGACGCGGAGGAGCTAGAACGGATGGAAGCAGGTGTATGCGCATGCTTGCTCAGCTTGTGCCCCTTCGTTGCATGCTTCGCGGCGTGTAGAGAGCGGCGGATTGTGCTTGTAGTTGAACCTTGTGCAATGCTCATATCTCGTTTCACGTTTTCTATCTCTCGTCGCACTTTATCGAGAGACTGTATCCTATCGCGATCCATATATGAAAGGCTTAACAAAGACCTGTTTTGCTGCAGTCCATTGACAAGGACTGTAAACGACTGTAGGTTGATGTCGTTGTTTTCACAATGGACCTCACGAAGACAGTCGTTCTCCTCCAGTACGGACGCCAAGGTACTTGCACCTTGCAGCCCAAGTTTCTGGTGTTCAATTTTGAGCACTTTCAGGGTATTATTTCTTTTTAGGCCTGTAAGTGCTAGGTTCAAACCGATGCCGAATCTTGCCACATCCAGATGAGCACTTTCGCCGCTAATGTCCAAGTCTTCCAGAGTCTCGTTTTCCTCGAACATCAACTGTAGAGCTTTACACGTCTCCGGCCCCGCATCATACGGGAGCGAGGCTTTTGATATATCCAAATACTTCAAAGTTCGATTTTGTCGTAAAGCCTCGGCTAGGTCTCGAAACTGGTCCTCTCTCTTGAAGTCTATCATTCGCATCGACAAATGCGTTGGCGACTTATTTTTTGCAAGTGCATCGAATAGGAAGGAGCATCCTTGGTCCAGACGGTTCTCATTCACATGAATATGCAGACTGCGGGGAGTCCCCGGGACTACTGACGAATGTAGCATTATAGCTACATCTTGTCCCGTCAGTCCACATTGGTCCATCCGAATAGCACGCAGTCCTCGGGATTGGTCACTAGCTAGGTAGGTTGCGATCGCATCCACAGTTTCCCGATTGATTTTGGTCCGACTCAAAGAAAGCTCCTCGAGTTGCCAATTGACCAGTGTCTCCGCAGTAACGAGCGGCTCTGATCCCGATGTCCTCGAAATACGCGATAAGTCAAGCCTCTTAATCTGGCTGAAGTAACCAAGATACTGCTGGAGGATATCAGGGCTCAGCCGGCCTTGTACACCTGAGATATTGATTGCTTCTAGTGTTTGGGCCTGTGCCACAATGGTTGAGAGCAATAGGTCAATATCGTGAACAGATAAGCCGCAATTGCCTACCTCCAATGCTCGGAGATGGCTTCCTCGCTGGGAAGCTGCATCCACAAGGTAGTCAAGGTCGGAGTCCCCCAATTTGATCCCATTCAGTACAACCCAATCGACACTCGTCAACTCCCGGCGGCAGATAGGGAATATCGCCTCCGGAATTCCACAGCCTGGATCATGGCTTTCGTTGTCAGATCGAGGGGTTCGACTTAAGGAGTATGAGAAGTCCAAGCGCCTGAGCCATTTACTCTTCAGAGTCAAGGCACGGATCTCCTGAGATAAGACGGACAAATTCTCTTGGCCGGTAATGTGCACCGGAGAACCAGCACGGCTCAGCAACATGTCCTTATCTAGTCCCTGATAATCGCGGAGATTCTGCAACGCGTCCAAGCTGACGCCGCTAAAGGAGATGGACCTGAAAGACTCATTGTATCGCAAGGCCCGCAACACAGCAATCAACTCCAATGCCGTGTACTTGTGGCGCAAGGGTGAAGCTGGAGGCAAAAGCTTGAAGCATGGGGCATCGTCGCATTGCACGTCAATCGTGTATCGGATATTCGAGGTATCAATATCGAAGCTTGCCGAGTACGCGACCAACGTTCGGTCAAAACAGCCGTAATCTTCGTTCAAATCTACCGGAGGGAAGTTGTTATCGTTGTCAAGGTCGCGCGGAACAATGAATTCGTAGGGTTGTCTGATCCATAAGGGTCGCAAGAATTCCGTCTGTTGCCTTATCCAGAAGGCGATCTCCAGCGAATGAACCGATGCAAGAAAGACCGAAAAAGGTTTACAGAGGGGGATTCGAAACGTCAGATGTAGACTATCATCGCCCCACTCCATAGATAAGCAAGTCAAGTTCATCAGCCCGAAGGATGTTGCGCTGTCTAAATCACTCAACGACACAGCTGAATTTCGGCTAGAGACCTTGTGCAAAGGAATCAGGTGGAGCTTATGTGATCCAAGAGCGAGATAACATCCAGTAGGCGACAATTTGGTGAGATCCTCCGACGATGCCCGCGCCGGAGACTTGCTGGAAGCCATCTGGATGACCCTGAATATGCGAAACGTCTCAGGCTCATAATCCCTCTCATATTCTAGCATCCTGGCAACACACTCAATTGACCTCTGGTCAAAAGGCAGCGGGCTACCCATCCGGATTAACTCGGCCGCAGAACGAATTCCAACCATCCAGAGATTGAGTTCCTGAAAGTCGGGAGTCTGCATCTGAATGAACGCTGCTTTGTGTGTTCGTTCATCCAGATAGGCTACTTCTACCGTCGAAGACGGCCTTCCGTCGTCCAACATATATACTGCCACGATACTGTTCAGAGGAATGCCTGCAGCTGAATCACCCGCAGCTGACATTTGTGGATCCCCGAGCGAACTGATTGAAGTCACAGATTGGCGATTTCCGGGGCCAGACCTGGCGAAGGAGGGAGGAATGGAGGGGAACATATCAGCTGCTTTACTCTGGTTTTTGAATCGAACAAGATGGGTATCTGTTAGGACAAGGAACTGGCTCTTTTTTCTCCACATGCCTCCCGTGGTCTGAATCTCTCCATGATGCAAGATCATCGACCCAATTCCTTGGCGAGATTCGACGTCATCATCGTCCATTGAAGGCGACCCTTTGGAGCGGCTCAGCGACCGGTCATCATCTTCAAATGAATGGAAAGATCGGAGGGAACCAAAGACAGATGTGCGTTTCTTTTGCATTGACTTTCGCCGAGGTCGAGATGCCTCGAGGCCAGCAGGGGACATCGCCGCGGCGCATGCAGCAGCAGTTGTGTCGGCCGTTCCGGGGCGCCAGCCACCATAACTCGGTTGGGGGGGACTCGGGTTCCGACCGCCAAAAAATCCAGAATTACGCCGTTTTTTCTTCACCACATGAGCGTCATCTGAAGGGGATCGATCGTGGCCTGCAAGACCGGATAGGGAGGAGGCCGTCGACGGGCTGAACACACTCAGACTTTTTCTCCGCTCTTTCTTCCCCAGACTTTCCGCCATGACGGGGAGAGGGGAAGACTACGGGGAATAAGGAGACACGAAGGCGATGCTTGAGGAGCGATTAAGAGGGTGTGGGAAAGGAAGAGATAATCACATCGACGACCTCAGTGCCGAACTCTCACTAAATCAAAAGAAAGCGGGAAAGAGGAAAGGTGTTAGTTATCATCAGACGATAAGAGTGGAATGACATGCTGCAAGACAAGCCAAGGAAGATCGAGACCGGGATTCAACTAGTAGGATAGGAAGGTGGAGAAGACAGCAGGGGAACAAATAAGGAGTGAAGCTAATGGAACGAGAGGGGGGATAGGGAAAGGTAGAACATACAGTATAACCGTCAAGGTGCCATGAGAAGCGACTGAGCTGGCAAGAGGATAGTGGCGAGACAATTGCTCTTTTGATGGGAGTGACAGTTTTATGACAATAGAAAAATCTACCACACAGGTTTTCCGACCGCAAAGGTATAAAAAAAAATGAATGAAAGTTTTGACAGGGGGGAGGTTAGGTGTAACGGGAAAAAAAGAAAAGATAAAAAAAAGAAAACCAAAGAGAGTGTGAGAAATAGGGAGAGAAAAGAAAAATAGCTCCCAAGTATAACAATTGTTAAGGTAACCGCTCACCAATATGGTGCAAGGAAATCAAATGCCAACCAGAGATGATAAATGAAAAGGAAAGTACGTGGAGGGTTACAATGATGCCAGAATCTTGCAAAGACACAACAGTGTCTCGGTGGTGCAGAAACGACCGGAAAAGGAAATCTTGAGGCTGAATGCAGACACCCCCAACAGAGAGAAAAAAAAGAGAGAGAAAAAGAGAGAGAGAGAGAGATGGAGAGAGGTTGTACAGCGTATGAGAGAGAGAAAGTGCTGAAAAAAAAAAAAAATAATAGTAGTAAACAACAACAACGAATGACTTTAGATGACGAACAGCAGGTGGAAAATCAAAGCGGAAGGCCCGCAACAAGAGTTTGGGAACCTCAAGAAAGCAATTGTTGGTTCAGGAGTAAGAGGAAGCTGGGAAGAGTTCCTGGGCGATAGATAATCCGGAGTAAATGAGATCAGAACTGCAGATCGGAAGGAATTGATTCGATTCGGCCACAGAATAAACCAAAGGGTTGAGGCGGGGGGGTGGGATGATGTCACGCCGTCCGTTTCTGCAAACGTCTATTATTTTTTTTTTTAAAAAAAA
>ML742330.1:0-30662 GCA_009193465.1 Aspergillus avenaceus
GTGGGACCCCATGTTTTTCTTTTTTAATTCTTTCTTTTTTTTTTTTTTGTTTAATGGTTGGGCACGCTAACTAAGTGTTAATTTCGCTTCGCTCACTATTGATAATCTCCATCGACTTCAAACGTAAGGAGTAGAGGAAAATATTCTCCCGCCTGTAGGTCTCCGCTGATGGGTCATCGCGTATTTCTTCAATTTCAAACACCTTCCTTGCCTGTTTCATGAAACGGAGATCGGCCCGCCTGCGTCTTTTGAAGCAAAAATAGCAGATGGATTCCGGGCCTAGAAGGTCTCTTAAAGTTGATATCAACAAAGGGAAGGCCGGCTCGAAATACACACAGTCTGCGGCAAGTACAATAGCAGGGTGTTCCGGTATAGAGTCTGGAAGAGGTTCCCCCCAGTTCAGCACTGCGGCAGAAACAGAAGAAGACAGGTTGTTTAACTTGATGTTGGTTTCCATTAACGGCCGCATCGGTGCTTGGTCTGTTATGTAGAATGTTGATGAACCAGTGTTGCAACCGCGTGCAACAGCAAGTCCCACAAGACCCCCGCCGGCTCCCAACTCGACCCTAACAAGAAGAACAATCAGTGCCAATGAATAGGAACACACCAGATCTGAGGGGCAGCAGACGAACACTGTCTTATTTAAAAAGTTTAATTTATGCTGACGCAACAAATATTTGGCGAGTACCATGCCTGCTGGCCATAATTGGCCTCCGCATCCTTCCTTGAGATCCTCCCTGAGAACTAAAGGTTCCTTTAGAAACCCATCAAAGGCTATCTCTGTACAAGCAACACCCTTGTGGTTTCTCACCGGCACGAGAGACTCGCTGATATTGAGAGCACCATCAACCCCTAGCAGTTGGTTGGAAAGATCAGACTTATCCATTATACCCAAATTTCACTACTATATATATAGAAAATAGGGGAAAGAAGAGCACAGTCACTCACTCTCTTTTTCCTGTTGTTGGTCGTGGGGCATTGTGGAAGAACAACCCGCCAAAGCGGCCAAACAAAAAGAAAGAAAAGAAAAGAAAAACAATCTGGTTGGCCAAACTATCCACCGCCTAGTGCGTACTCCAAGGATTGGCAATTACGCTGTATCGGGGCTAGCAGCGGGTCAGGAATTCTTCTGCCATTCTCTACCGTCTTTTAGACTTTAGTACACAATGAAATCTTATCCCAAAAGCTTATTATAGTCTATTCAACCCGGCCGGGCCCTTATAGGTACTCCTTTAATCATTTGCTTAAAGAGTTATTATACAACTGGAAGCGATCAAAAGAGCTCCGACTAGGTCAGAATATTCTGAACTGCGCAGAGCGGAACTACGGCGTAGACATTCCAAGCTTGCTGAGAAAAGCTGTAATCCATATCAACTGCTTTCACATGATTTTGCAAAACAATTTCATCATGGTTACTACTTATCCCTTACAAGAAGTGGAAATGCCTATATAATTTTGCTAGTAATATCTACTCCATGCATCAAATCTTCTATTAACATCAAAACTGAACAGAACGACTGCGAGCTGATATTCATTCAATTCATATGTCCAATGGCAACTGCAAACTGAGTATTACTGTAGTTCCAAGTATGTGTGGATATAGAGTTATATGTATGCATGGAGCGCCCTCCGGAACCCTAAATTCTGGAAGGCAGGTTGAGGGTCTAGATCCTACTGTATTCTTGTAAAGCAAAGTATTCTGATACACCATTTGGAATTTGATTATATTAGTAGGGCCTATGTATGTATTATAAATTCTACACTCTTTGGATTGCAGAAAATCTGGTCCTCAAATGCATCCTACATTCTTAGCAGAAAGCAACATCATGCTAAACACATCGTTTCAACCCCGAGGCCATCAAAAGTCCAGTCCATCCCCTGACGTCATATCGCCATTCCTTATTATGTTGTAGGTGGTATTCGGAGTATACAGTCTTTCGGTCCTTGTACCCGCCGTCGCATTCACGAAGACCTACGTTTTGTCATTGGCCCGCCACATTCTTGGCACCCAAGTTCTTTCATAGCTCTTCGTCCTTGTATCATGACGACGTCACCAGTTCAGCAAATTGGTGATTCTTCTTTAGAGATGGTGATGGCATGTGACCACTTACCTGGCCCTTAGAAAAAGAGATGTTTCTGGCTTGTGAAACCTCAATGAAAGGAACATATTCACCTTCACATCAACAGTTCCCCATTTCCCCATATCTTGGACTTGACTACCCTTACACCCATATCAGCGTTATACATTCATTACTCTAAATTGGCTTATTAGCTTACAAATTTTCAACATGACCACCCTTCATTGTGAATATATGCATCATTCTAAATGTTTAACATGAATCATGCTAACATATGCCCGGATAGATCTGCCGCCAGTAAAGCCTTCTGCCATTGCGATGGGTACATTCTTCACCCATACCGCATCCTTGGGTATCCTTGCCCCTGTGTTCGGCGACACCTATCATCGTGCCCAGGCTGCCAACTCAAAAGAAGAGTTCATTAAATCCAAGGAAGCTGCCGGAGCTGCAGCAGCTTGGGGTAGTTCATTGATTGGAAGTGCTGTACAGACCTATGGAGTTGCTGCTCTCATCAACGCAACTGGCACACTCAGTTATAAGGGTGCCGCGTATTTGGGAACCCTGGTTTTCATGGCTAGTTCTGCGCCAAGTGTATGTGCTCTCTCTGTTCTATTTGGATAAATGGATGCTAACCCGGGCGACAGTTCATTAGCCAGGTCTTCACAGAAAAGCGACCCCTTGATACTGTTGCTGTAGGTGTTGTGAGCAGGGTTTTCGAAACAGTCGGGTTAAGCTTGTTTCTTACTTGGTGGGGCACGCGCACAAATCCTTTTGATTAAGATTTTGTTGCAAACATCCCTCCCAAAGAAAAAAGAAGGTAACAAAGAAAAAAAAGAAAAGCCAGCAGTGTTAATGAGGCAGCCCACCTGGCAGAGCATCAAGTCCATGTCCTTGTGTGGTCTCATGTACTTAATATTCTGACGTAGGAAATAAGAAATGAACCAGCAACATATAAATATACTTGCACTTGATGGAATAAATTTGAATATATCAGTTGGAATTCCAGTGGTGTCCATGAGAGAAGTATGTCAAATTTAGCTGTATTATACATCGATCATGGAGTTGAGCACCCTCATAGATGAGCATGGTAGAGACGTGAAACCCTGGAATGTCGAAGTGTATAGCTTTCTCATGAATTCGAGGCATTTTTGTAAACCAAACAGAAAAAAAAAAGTAGAATAGATTTACTCTTAACCAGTTAATGTTTGAAAATCTAAACAAAAGTGCGACAGGGGTACCTTATTGAACGATTAGCTCCAGGTATACTCTAAAAGAAATAAGTGACATACACATTAGGATACCCGTGTTCATGGTCGAGCTGGTATTTCGATGTTGAAGGGTTTAAGTTGCAGGGCTTCGGCGGCAAACCATTGGCGTTCAATACTCCTTGAGTACCTCGCTTCTCGTTCTCGAAAAATCCAGCCAGGCCACGCTCCTCTCCCTGCTGTTTAACTGAAACAAGTTGTTGTTCGCCTGCCTTGCCAATCTGTAGAACACCTTCTTTTGGTGCTGCCCGGCTACCTACAGTGAGAAGACCAACAGCGTCTGCTTGGTTCACAGTGCTGAGTCTGGGATAGCCCCTACGCACATCGCGCTTCCAGTACGGGTTATCTGCAATGTCGCCAGCCGGGACAGTAACTGGATCATCATAAGAAAGAGGAGGAAGAGCTCCCGGGGTTGGTAGACGGTATTGAGCATTCAATGGAACACCGGTTGAGCGATTGGGATCGATCGAAAGAAGGCGGCGGAGACGCTCCCATATTCCCGTGGATTGGAGTGTATATTTCTAGCATGATATGTCTACTTAGAGACTCTAAGCAGGACGGCGGGCGAGATGCTTACCTTGTGAACGGCAACAACGTTTGAAGCGGACTTCGCCGCCTTGAGGATGTCGCGAGCCATGACGGGCCTATGACCCCGATTGTGTCAGTCTTTTGTATTATCACAGTAAGGAGCACTAGTCCTTGCAGAAACCAACATTCATGCACGTACTTTCTCTAGAATAGAAGTAACTGCGTCTTGGTAGGAACGAAACCACAACACTGTTCTTGTGGTCTTCAGTAAAATGGAGGCCGTCGGTCCAGAAACGCAGGAAAGCGGAACAATAGTATTTCCGTTGTTACATATAACGTACCACCAATAAGATTAGGGCTATTGGTGAGTACTTCCTTCCTGAAAAGCACCAAGAGCTATTCACCATCACCTTCCCTGTACATTGTGTGTCCTGAACATGAAGTCATCTGGTATCAAGTGCTACAAAATCCAGATGTATATAGCTATTTATGTATGTGTTTATTTAGAAATGGTGACGCTCTTAGATTATGGGGTCTAATTGTACGCTACCTAGTGTCTCTTTCCTGCCCTTATTCGACTAGCAATGGTGCTGTAAGAACATGTGAATATCTTATCATATATATATCCCATAGCTTCAACTATTGGAGGACTTTGATATCTCGCTTTCACTAAATATCTTTAACTGATTGTCTTCTGAATATTTCTATCATTGTTTGGAGCCGATGCCACTAATTGCCGTGCAGCCTCCACTGTTGCATCAGGTCCACCGGATTTTAGCAATAGAACCTTGCCTTGTTTATCTACAGCCACGACACCCCTTATTGTACCCTTTGGAACCCTTTTCAGGCCTAGGGCTGCAATGAGCGTGGATGCACTATCGCATAAAAGAGGAAACGGGAGTTTTTGTTTCGTCCGAAATGTGCTGTTTGCTTTCAGTGAATCCGTTGAAAGCCCGTAGACCGAGAACCCTGTCGAAGACAGATAGTTATGACTGTCACGAAACATGCATGCTTGTTTTGTACCTGGATGATATTAGGTTCTTTGTATTTTGCAATTGCGATATCGTAAGGGCTACTCAAGTCGAATAGCTGACTTTTGTACTCCAATGTCCGCGTCTGAAAACTGATGGGGCATGACGAATGGAAGGATTGTTGTTTTACACTTACAGCCGGGGGTTGAAGCTCTAGGGTAAGTGAACAATAAAACCCCAGATTTACTTTCATCGACAAGCTTCTCAAGGTCGGTTTTCACGCCATCATTGGTTTCAATTTCCCCGCCAAAACCCTTTAAAACAAGTGAATCTCCGGCTGCAGTGAGGTTATCGGATGGTAAGCCTGGAGCGGTTTTTTTTGGCTGCGCTGCGGGGTTTTCTGCTATGAGAGATTGCTGACATTTCTTGCTTCTTTTACCTGCCACAGAGGACGTAGCGGGCTGTGTTGGTGCCTTGCGTTTTCGCAGTTCAACCATGATTTATAGAGTCCAACGGCGATTTAGTTGTGAGAAAATATGGAAACTTTGGGGGTTGATCAGGGGTTAGATGTAAGCGGCAAACCCAGTAGCACGAAGATTATTATCAGTAGTTGATAGTATCAAATGCTGCTTTAACGGGTATGAGCTTCATAAGAAGCAATAAAGTATAGAGTATCACGGTCGAGCATGAACATTAATTAATGCCACTGCCGGATCTTCAGGGTTTATTTTACATTTAATTTATATTTGTTTATTATTATTATACTATTAATTGTTTACAATCGAATGACTTAATGAAATGATTTTTGCTTTTACCCCATGGTTTGTCACTGAAAGAAAGACTAATTGATAAGTTATGTACGTCGTAAATGATCCATAGGTATTACGGAATAAAATGTTATTCCGCCTATCTGTTTGGCGGCCTTCTGCCGGCAAATTCCGACCTTGGCTGAACTCAACTTTCCCGCGTTTTGGAAGGCGGATGAAAGGCCCGGGCGATGGAGGTAAAAAAAAAAAAAAAAATTTTTTTAAAAAAAAAGAAAAAGAGGAACGGGAAGGAGGAAAAAAAAAAAAAGGCTGTCTAATTTGGTCATTGCACCAGATCGCCACTCTCTGTCATGTCCCCAGTCTGATAGCCGTTCTTTACATTGGTTTAATACTCACCTTGTAGAATCGAGTATCTGATTCTGATTCTGATTGTTTGTCGTAGTCTTCTTTCCATTCCCTTTCTGCATATACCCCCCTCCCTAGTTCTCCTCCATCTTTTTTTACGGCGAGGACTGTTCGCAATCATAATCTTTCCTTGTCACTAGTGACACTCAAGACCTCGCGACTATCGTGACATTTTAAACTATCTGCGCGTGTGCAGCGGCAGCATCTCCATACATTAAGGAGCAGTGTTGTTGGTCTTGCGATATTTCAACCTATCCAAATGAGGGTGTTTTCTTCGACTTGTACCTTCGACTATTCGTGGGAAGAGGTATCTACGGCGAACTGGCGCAAGTACTGCCCATGGAATGACAAGTCGACGCATGTTGTGGCAGTAGATACATTGTCTCGGACTGTCGATCTCGACACTGGTATTGTATGTGGCTATCCCGTGCTTACTGTCTTGGGTTCCATAGGATTATCAGAGTGGCTAACCTTCAATGCAGTTAAGAACTGAACGTCTTATCACATGTAACCAATCGGTACCGCAATGGGTTCTTTCGCTATTTGGGGGTAGTGCTACCTCACATGTCTATGAAATTTCATACGTTGATCCAATTTCGAAGAGAGTTACAATGTGTTCCAGCAACCTCACTTGGTCCAATGTTCTTAAGGTCCAAGAGACTGTTATCTATCGACCATCACCATCGACACCAACCTCTACCACAAGCTTCAATCAAGAAGCAAAGATCACAGCCTTATGTGGTGGGTGGCAGAAAATCAAGAACAAGGTAGAAGAGGCAAGCGTTGAACGATTTAGCCAAAACGCAAAAAGAGGCAAGGAAGGGTTTGAAGCTGTGCTTGAGATGAGTCGACGTGTTTTCGGAGAACAACGAGAAAATGAGAACAGCAAGATTTAGAGCTGGGATTTGTGGTTTTTTTTTTTTTTTTTTTTTTTCACTCATGGAATCTAGGTCTCGCTTGTTTTTCACTATATTGTGCATTTGCATGTTTGGCGTCAGTTTGAATTGTCCATAAGCGTATGGTGTGAGTTGGCGTTTCATTTTCCAGAGCTTTTTTTATAAACCCCCTCTGCTCAGCGACACCAGTCTCTATGGTTGTGATGTTCCTGGGAGGCTTATGCCCCTCAAAAAGTCATTTAAAGCTGCGTTGTACTGGCCTATCTTCACAAGAAAATTGCATTAGATCACTGTTATTAGAGCATACACTTTATTTTATACCTAGAATCAACATTTTGCTAAAATTGCGCTGTTGCATGAAATCGCGAAGACCATTATGGTACTACAATAGAACAAGGAGAACAAGTTCTTTAGCAATTGCCCTTGTTCTATGTATGAACTGACCCATGCTAAAGTCGATATCAAATTGGGCAACAGCCTAGCATTTGACGTAATTTAGCCTAAGAGCCCCCCAAGGACAACACGATTGACACCGTAGACTTCATTTTTTGCATTCGTTCGACTTGCGTCTTCAAACTCTCGTACAACCCCTGCCACCATTATTTTTCGAAGTTTGGCGTCAGCCTTGGAAAACATTTCACCTAGGGCGACGGTGCAGATGGAAGGTGCCGATACCAAAGACGTAAGTCGGGTATAACAGTCTATCAACACATCGCATAGAGTTACAAATGTCTCGAAGTAATCCGGTTCAAAGGGCAATGACGGTGTCAGAAGGTAGGAATACTCCTCGCCGGGGAGAAGCTCTGATGCTTCAGTATGAGGGAAAGAAATCGTGGCCGCCGAAGCAGACGAGGCAATATTCCCCGTCATGGACTTCAGTTCGGAAGGGTCGCTTGACTGCATCGGCAAACCGATTTCGGTAGCAGAACTTGCTCTCCTTGTTTTGGTACCGGCATGCGCAGCCCTCTTCAACATTTGGGGAATCCGTGCTCTCGCCAGTGTTGACGATGAGCTTCCGTCAGGGGGATGAACTTGCTGGAACGCCTCAAATTCAACCAGTAAGGCGTTTAGTGTCCGTAAATACTCCACGGCGGTTGAACTAACGTCTAAAATTGGCGGAAGAGATAGACCTAAGAGTAGATAGTTTATTGCGCGACGAGAGAGCTTTCGGGGCTCGAAATAAGGAATGCGACCAATGTCAGAGCGAGAGAAGTGCACGGTGTTAAACCAATAAATGCGGCCTTCATGTCTAAAGAGCCGTCAGCTAATCATGCCCAGAAAAGGCTAATTTTGTTTTCCTCTTTAACCGAAGTTGACTGACGCCTTTCTCAGGTAATCTAACGTAGATATCCGCTTTGTAGCCATATCATGAATATGTTGGTAGATTGCTGTTGCGCTCTGCGGCCCGAACGAACCACCTCCACTGGTCAGCGGGGGAGGAAGAGGGCCCGCTGAACTCTCATGCCCAATGCTGGATTTACCAGTATCTCTGCGAGTTAGGCTAGGAGCAAAAGTGGACGATATCATATTCGACATCTTGCAACAGAACCCGATTCAAGACCTGGGATGGGGGATGGATATTTTAGACTAAATGGCGTTCACTGGTAGTTAGGAGGTGGGATGGTAATGATATACTGTAATCTGCATATGTTAATATGATTTTATAAATACTAGGCATTCCGGTGGAGGGATAAGAGACCTAGAAAGAAAACATACAGCGTATAGACAAACACGGTGCCTGGGGTTTCAACTGATTGTGACACCAGATAAGATTTATTATCCTTCATGAATCTCCACTAATTAGCCCACCTCTAGTTTGGTGGATAGTGGCTTGCAGCGGGACGGAATCATGCGCCCCCTCCTCCCCCCCAAAAATTAATAATAATAATAAAAAAAAAAACCACCTTAACTAATGTGTAATCACAGTGGAGAGGGATCTGGGCAGTTTATACGGTACGGGGTATTCTGCACATACATCATTAACCAGTTTAGTTTCACTCTTCTCTTTTTTCTCCTTTTTTTAAATTTTTATTTTTATTAATTTTTATTTATTTTTTTTTTTTTACTTACGAGTAAGTACCATTCATTTATATAGTACATGCTGTCATGCAGTGTATAAACTTGGTGCACCCACCCGATTGTTAGCTCTCCACGTTCACATAAGTTTTACCTAAGTCTGCCCCTCTTCGCCAGTCTTATTCCCCTAAAGAGTAACCTTCTTTCCCAAGTCAAAACTTTGCCAGTTTATTTTTATTTTTATTTTTTTTTTTGGCGGTTTGCATCCAAGTTCGACCGGAGAGGGAAAAGACCCAATTGCTACACTATTTATAATTGTACACAAAGCTTTCAACCATCTCATCCCGTGCTATAATCCTAAATATGAGTGCGTCTCCAGAAGATACCGCCCCTCTTTCAGGACAATGGCCAATAGATCCTCAGGATCCTGTGCCCATTATAGAAAGCCGCGTTTGGGTGGATGGATGTTTCGACTTTAGCCATCACGGTGAGAGGCCACTCCCTTCTACGACCTAGATCCTACAAATATAATAACACAACAATTATATAGGCCATGCGGGGGCTATGCTACAGGCTCGTAGACTGGGGGAAGAGCTATATGTTGGCGTGCACTCCGATGAAGCGATCCTTGAAAACAAGGGTCCAACAGTGATGGCGTTGAATGAGCGGTTAGTCACTTGAACCAAGTTTCTTCTGTTAACTTGGCTTGCTGAACTCGACACCCCTGTATTTATAGAGTATCTGCTGTAGAAGCGTGCCGATGGGTGACTCGTTGTGTTCCCTATGCTCCTTATGTCACTCAGCTTTCATGGGTGTCTCACTACGGTTGCAAATATGTGGTCCATGGGGACGACATCACATCAGACAGCAACGGAAATGACTGCTATCGATTTGTGAAAGCTGCCGGGCGATTTCGGGTGGTCAAAAGGACCCCTGGGATTTCGACTACTGATTTAGTTGGCCGTATGCTTCTGTGCACGAAAGGGCACTTCGTTAGGAGCGTCAAGGATACACTAGATGGAAAAGAGGGGTCAGGAAACGAGAGAGAACGTCAGTTAGCTGCCGTGGAACTTACGCAAAGAATTCGAGACTATGCTACCGACGAAACTGGATTGCGTCCTGGCCCACATGTTTGGATCTGGACCGGTTCCAACTCGGCTAAACTTGATAATACCTCGGATGAATCCGGTTCATTTGATACATTTGTGACTGGGAGACGATCTAAGCCAGGACAGCGGATTGTGTACGTGGATGGGGGCTTTGACCTTTTCTCGTCCGGGCATATCGAGTTTCTTAGACAAGTGCTAGAACTTGAAGAGTTCCAAGGCCGCCAACGCGGTTGGTACGACCCTGAGCTTAGGGAGAGAAGACTCAAGGAGCATGGTGAAGACTATGGCCCGGCTTACATCATCGCCGGCATCCATGACGACGATGTAATCAACCATTGGAAAGGACTTAACTACCCCATCATGAACATATTTGAGCGTGGACTCTGTGTCCTCCAGTGCCGAGTAGGACATGTCCCCTTCTCCCTTGCTTTGATGTTCGTTAACTTATTCCCCATCAGTATATCCATGCTGTCATATTCTCCGCCCCGTTCTCTCCAAGCGAGCCTTACCTTAGGACGATGCCACTGGGCGTTCCAGACGCTGTTTACCATGGGCCTACTACGTTTATTCCACTGACTTACGACCCTTATGCCGCCCCTAAAAGTATGGGCATATTCAAAGAAACAGGGCAACATGACTTCCAGCACGTAAATGCAGGCGAAATTGTTGATAGAATCCTGAAGAGCCGTGAAGCTTACGAAGAAAGACAACGTGCAAAGTTACAAAAAGGGGTAGTTGAAGAGTTGGCTAAGTCAAAGGAAGATGCAGGAAGCTAGGTAAGCAGCTCTGGCTAGCAGAAGACACGCAGACCAATATATGTATATTATACAAGCAAATGGCCTAAGTCTAGGAATGTTCAGCCCTAAAAGGGAACCGGCATACTCACTAGAGAATGCAATGAATATTAGAACATATCCAACGATCCTGGTAACGAATGTTACGGCATATCATCCTAATAATTAGAAACAATTAGGACACCGACATTAACAAGTTTAGGGCGCCCTGCGCTAGAGCATAGGCAAGGAGGGTGTATATCATTACAAGTGAGACTTTACCAAGGAAAGTAATTGAAGGGAAAGGGAATGTAAAGTCTCTAGTCCACACTTCTAATCAATCGGCCGCCACTAGAACGCCCTTTTCTTCCAGTAGCTTTGCAAGCTCTCCATTTTGATGCATAGACATCAGTATATCACAGCCACCGACGAATTCTTTATCCAGATACAACTGTGGGATTGTTGGCCAGTCAGAGTATTCCTTAATGCCTGAAAGGTTCACGAAGACAGTGGTTAGTGGACATAAACCTCATTGGACCCCAGAGCTCGGTGGACTCGAATGAAGATGCATACCTTGACGCAATTCAGAGTCTTCTAGCACATTGAATGCGACAAACTTCTTAGGGTCTACTCCTTGCAAGCCTAATATTTGAATACTTGCTCGCGAAAAGCCACACTGAGGAGTTTCCGGAGTTCCTTTCATGAAAAGCACAACGGGAGAAGACGCTATGGCTTTATCAATGGCTGACCTTGTCTCAGAGGAGAGAAGACGAGCATAAAGGACAGACGGTAATTGAAAACCGGGGCGTGGCAATCGCACTGAGGATGGCCGCGAAAACGGTCGGAACGCCTGTGCAAATATTCACTCTTATGTGAGCTTGGGCGGAAGCTGAGATAACCCCGCTGGACTAGTGGATTGTTTGCAGGCAAGTATGGATATCATGCTAGACTTACGGTTGAGAAAGCAGCTCTTTGAAACATGACTGAAAGATATAATCAGGTCCATGTATGTATGGATGTACATACACCGAGTTTACGGTTGCTTTCCTCTTTCACTCATCCGCTCACATAAGCATAGATCATGTGACATTCACATGAAGATCCACTGTTTAGTAATGCATAGTCATGTATCTACCTATCTACCAATGACCGCCTATTGATTAAGTATCCCGTAAACTCAACAAATGCCAACAGCCCATTGTTACTTTTCAGCCAAAGGATTCTCTATTGAGCCACCAGCCGCATGTTAATCTTATACCAGGAAAGAGCAGCATTAGGATAAAGCCAAGCATTGTATATAGGTATATCTAGCGAGGTACTATTCTTACAAACATAGTAGAAATTCAATGAGCTCTGTCAGGTCATTAAGCCTCATGATGAAGCTTTTCGAGGGCTGTACTCGGCTGTTCGTCTTCTTCATACAGGCCTAGTGTTCGAGCCAGATAGTCGAATATTATACCAAAGGTGATGCCCCCTCCAGTGAACAAACAGCCATTCTTGAACCACCACCAACAATTTTGTACATTCTTTAATTGAACCCGCCAAATCATAGTTCCGAGAGAGAGGATGGCACTGCCACAGCTACCAATGAAGAAGATTGGGCCAGCACCAACCGAAGCTCCAGCTGCAGCCAGCAGAGCAACTTGAATGGCCGCAAGAGTAGCAAGGACAGTTTTTGTATTGTGCTCGTGACGAAGAGCAATTGACTTGATACCTGCTGCCACGTCATCTTTTATGTCCATATGGGCATAGATCATGTCGTATAATATTGTCCAAGCCGCACAGCTGGAATAAAGAGCCCCTGCAGCTTCTAGAGCTTCCCGATTGCTCAAAAGATCCACCCCTAAAGCGGGAAATCCCATTATCGCACCCCACGAAAATGTTAGGCCCAACACAGCTTGGGGGTAGTAGGTGATGCGCTTGGCCAAGGGGTAAGTCGTTACAAGAAGCATGCTGGGTATCCCGTACCAAAGACACTGAGTAGGAAAATGGAGGAGAATGCCTAGTCCTGCCAGCAGCTGCAAGC
Organism: Aspergillus avenaceus; assembly: GCA_009193465.1. Lineage (NCBI taxonomy): Eukaryota > Fungi > Ascomycota > Eurotiomycetes > Eurotiales > Aspergillaceae > Aspergillus > Aspergillus avenaceus. The sequence goes on from ML742330.1 coordinate 12,835, forward strand.
CAGTGAACACCACAGCTTTACGCGGCGAGATTGCCTTTCTAGCGATTGGACGGAATTTGGTCCTTTCAACATGTGGGTCGAGATTCCTGTCCCACAGGTCATTAATCGTGCACCCAGCTCCGCGCATAATCAGAGCTCCAGTAAGAAAAAGCCCCATGGTTCCAAGGGTTTGCAAAGGGGAGGCCGATGCAATAGGAGCCGCAAGAAGAGTTGAGAATGCGCATGGAAAGAAAAGATAGTATGTCCCGGTGGGCTTGTCAAGACGCATTAGTTCAGCATACGGTATCCAAGACTGCGGTAAAGAGGCAATGAGTCCGGTCTTAGGTGGAATGTAGTAGGTTGCTTGGCCCGATCCTGCTGGTTTGCATGATGTTGCCGATGTGGTCGAGGACGGAGTGTTCGAACTGCATCTTAAGAATGCCCGTCCTGTTAAAGCATTAGGTTGGTATCTCAGGATTTTCGCATGCTTGGATTTAATGCAACCGTTCATCAAAGCCCGAGACACCAGCTTTTGCTTTGCGTATCCCGAATGGTGCCCGAGGTGATCAACAGCCCTGACTGTCACACAGCTGCGCCATGACATGCGCCCATATGCGGCCAGGCATGTTGAAAAGCTCATTCCGAGGTGCAAAGGAACGACTTCTGGCAGACGATGCGATGAAGATAAACAACGGGCTTCCTAGTCTTTATTGAAAATGTCAATTGGATCTCAGTTTCTGGGGATGATAAATAAAAAACTTCTGGATTATAAACTGCAACGACATTCTTGAGCGGCAATAGACTACCTGACTAACCCTTTTTAGTTTCTAAGTTGTGAAGCTGGTTGTGCTGCTTGGTTCAGGTTCCATAGATCTTCTACTACAAAGTTAGATACATAAAGTCTGCGGACGCAGCGGAAAAGCAGAATCTCCAATTGATCCACTTCTCCATAAACTACCGCTTAACCATATATGGACTAGCGCATATACTCTTCCTCTTTTGGATGGCTGACATCCTTCCCCGATCTTCCAGAAGACTAAGACTAGTACTTTTATCATTGTCGAGCGCTATCAACCTAGATTTACATATCGGTCCGTGTTCATAACATTTATCTATCGCTCTATCTGATGTCATCTTGACTTGTGTTACTCTGGATCAAAGATATGCATCCGCTCTAGTACGCCTTCAAAGCACTGAAGCCATCGAAGCTACCCCTCATCTGGGAATTGATCAATCTTGCGATCTCAACCTACCACCAGTGTTACTCCTTACTTCACTGTGGTCAAAGTGAAGGGCCGCTTACATTGTACTCCAACAAAAGCTCCCACCAAACGTCTTCTAATGATTGATGGTTGCTGCCAGTCTGAGAAGATGCTTGATCGTCAATTTCTTCGGTAACGCTAATCATCTCCGCCGGTGAGACTAACACGTAAAAGATCCGAGTTCCGACATTCGTTAGTATACTGATGTACTTTTCTTTAGCATCTAGAAGAATGCCCGTGCAACGACGTCGCGCGGCTTTCGAGCCTATTTCACCTGACCTGGATGTTGCCGAATTGGTAGATTCAACCCCAAGTTTTGAGTACGCGGCGAGGATACATTGTGACGCGATCGACGATAATGGCTTGGAGAACTTCGAAAAGCTCGTGTGGCTGCATGTGGTTTTGAGTGGGAAACCATTAGTTATCGAAGGCTTTGGTGAAAGACTGGATAGTTCAATATTCTCTGAGCAATGGCTAAGGGAGAACCAGTCAACCAAAAGTGAGTATATGTTTTGATTTTATGCGCATGGCTTGTCTAATTCAATTCTTTGTGCAAAGCGGAGTTTGCTCGAGATCTTACGACGAAGAAAGACCTTCCGCTCACTATCGGGCATTATTTAAAAAACCTCCCACTTCTTACAAATGGAATGGCTGCTCGAGGTTACAAAGATCCTGATCGCCAGAGGATTTACCTGAAAGATATCGACTGTCCCAAAGAATGGCACGACTTCTTAAAAGTCTTGATACCACCGTCATTGTTCTATCTGAACAAAGCACCAGACAAATACGAAGGCCCAGGAGCGAAAACCATTGCATCTGTTGATAAAGGATCGATTTGTACAACTTCTTCAGGAAGACCTATCACCAAGGCCGGTGATTTGATGAGTTGTCTGCCACGCAATATGCGCGCAGAGAATTTGATGTGTTACATTGGTCACGAAGGGACCTATACTCCAGCACACCAAGAGATGTGCGCCAGCCTTGGGCAAAACATAATGGTTGAGGCATCGGATGGCTCGATTGAGAACGGAAAAGAAACCAAACCTGGCTCCTCGATTTGGTTCATGACCGAGAGCAAGGACCGTCACGTTGTTTCTGAGTACTGGATGTCTACTCTAGGGCATGACCTTGACATCGAAGATCATTTCGCCCAGATCAACGCATGGAAAGGGGCTCCATTCACGACTTACGTCGTCGAACAAAGACCTGGTGATTTTATACTTGTTCCCCCATTAGCAGCACACCAAGTGTGGAATAGAGGAACGAGAACGATCAAAGTGGCGTGGAATCGGACCATTGTACAGACGTTAGAAATGGCCTTATCCGAGGCGCTTCCGCATGCTCGGATGGTCTGTCGTGATGAACAGTACAAGAATAAAGCCATTGTTTTCTACTCACTTGACCACTACTCGAACCTTCTTAGCGAGGTGAATGACCGTTATATCCACCATGCGGGGATCCAGAAACTACTAGAGGAATTTGAGCTCTTGTTCAGTCTTTACAGTCAAATACTACTTTCCGAGAGCTTTTCACACGATGCGCCGAAAGAGAAGGATATTGAATATGTTCCTTTCGATAGCAACATAACTTGCTCCTACTGTCGAGGTAACATATTCAATAGATTCCTAACTTGTCCCTGGTGCGTGGGGGGCGAAGATGACACCTACGACATCTGCATGGAATGTTACGTCATGGGCAGGAGTTGCACTTGCATTTCTGCTCTAAAATGGGTCGAACAATTCCGCTGGAGTGAGCTTACTGGGAAGTACGAAAGATGGAGGCAGCAATTGCTTCGGCTTGGCGAAAGTAATAGTGATCAATATCTCTGCCTCCCAGCGAAAAGAGCTCAACTGGGCAAGAAGACCTTGGCTGAGATATGTCACCAGCAGATGAAGCTTCGACCTTGGGTTGATATTACGAAGCCAGTCGCTCAATCGGTAGATGAAAAGACTAGCGACTCGGAGCCTGTCAGTCATGCTCGAAAGCGAAGAAAGACACGCAAGAGCAGCTCAACCACTGGCCGATGTCACATTTGCAGATACGCGGAACCCACATGGAAACTCGCTTCATGCGCATACTGTCACATAAATTATTGTTACGGCAGTTTATTTAGGGCGTTCAACATCCAACCTCAGGATATCATGGAAATGTATCACTGGATGTGCCCTAGATGCCAGAAAATATGCAGTTGCGCCGCGTGCCGTCGCGATTCTACGATGAAACCTTACGAGCCAACATGTACTTTACTTGGACACGATACTCGAAAGGTAGCAGACCCGCGCAGCGTGGAAAGTTTGGTGGATCTTCGCCAATCTAATCTAAGATGGCTGAGAAAGGCTGGTGACGATGAGATCGGTCGCTTGAAGAAACATCAAAGAGAGGCGGATGAAAAGCGAGACAAAGCTTTAATGGACAGTAGTATTGTCCTAGAGCTTCCCCAGACGGCAATTGAGCCTGCCGAGAGCTCCCAGGCCGGCTCCCTCATTACTGAGTACTTAAAAGAGTATGGAGACATACCTGTGGATCCCGCCCTCGAACAAATTAACAGATCTTTTCTACTCTCTCCAGGGTTCATTCAACAATGAAAGCTGCGGGGTACCCATGTGGCAACCATTGGAGAAGGAAACCCGGGGTAACCACATGGGTTTCTCTTGTTGTTAATCTGTTCCTTCTCGGTTAGCCGACCGGGTTAGTTCGCATTTCCAGAAATTTGGCGTGGTCATTCACAGACGACTATAACAAGGAAAGGCGTGGGAAATGCCAGAGTGCTAATTGCAGAAAAGCCACCTGGCAAAGCTAAAGGATTTGGCCTCTTAGGTGACCGTGACCCAAGAGAGTAATGGGAGGTTTGGGGGGTAAAGTAAAAACAAAAAGAAAAGAAAGAGGAAACAAAGGCATTTATGGTGGGAATCTAAGCCAATGTATAGTAGCATCTACCCCAAACCTTAAGCGCCTTTGTACCTATATCGTAAATTTTCAAGATAATCTAAGTCCACAGATACCATCACTTTCCGCGCAATCATGATTATCGCAAGCATCACTAATGAGCAATTTAATATTTCAGGTAGATAGACTCGAGGTGCCCATCCGATGGACATCAAAACGGGGAAGACCTACCTCCTGGAACAAGATATGCAGCCGGCTGGTTATTGCCCGATGACTCCATTGGGGCAGTCAACATATACACGAATAGCAGAAAGCCACAAATGGCGGTGTTTACAGGGATGGCATATTTGTGGACGTATGCCACAAACTTAAGGCCTTGCATCGGCCGCTTACCATTGGGGCCCAGATGCCGTAAAGGGATGTACTTCATGATGTAAGCCGTGGTAACCAATGAAAGGACACTGAGAATTGAACAGCATCGTTCCGACATATTGATACCCCCCCACACTATAGAGGGAATAAACGCCATAGTCGATATGAAGGGAATGGCAGCGAAAAGAGTCTAAGCAACATGTGATGTTGATATTAGCCTCTCATCTGCGACAGGCCAAGAGATAAGCATAATGAATGGGAAATCCGTTACGCTATATTCCGCATTTCGCCGGTCATTTTGCACCTGCAAGCGCTGTATTATGAACTCTTGCTCTATCATGACTATTAGTGAAGGGTCAAGTTAGATTAAGTTGTTGAAACAATAAACAAACCCTCTTCGTCTAGTTCTTCGTGGTCAAATTCACCACCTGAATCATCAGGGTAACGGAAGGCCTTGCGTAGCCTTGCAGTAGGCATGGTTTAGTAAGATGCTAGATTACTATATATTTTGAACAGAATGAACAAGGTAAGAGGTCGGAGGATGATTTCGGAGTTTATCATTTATGCTGTTGGCGTCTTCGCAGTTTGTCCTGTTTGGCTGCTCCCGTACCGCCCGCCTATCAATCAACCCGATATTTCAAGGTTATTGGAGTTGTGTGAATTACAGCCACTTTTGTCTTATCATACATTCACTGCCTAACAAATAAATAACAGAAAAGAAAAGAAAAGAAAAGAAAAAGAGAGAGACAGAAAGAAAAGAAGAATGTCCCTGCAAACAGTGGGGCGACGAATTGGTGCCGCGCGACCTTCGTATCGCGGCCTGTATATTCCTCGTCGCAGTTTGATTCCTGCCCCGCGCGCCAACTCGGGCCCTTTGATGGAACGACGAGCGGATCGGGATCTTCCCACTATCAATACGGAGCGACGGTGGATGCGCACTTTGCCCTTTTTTGCCATTGCCGTTGGTGCTGCTATGCTTGGAATCTTCAACTACCAGAAGTCGTCTTCAAGTGTGGTCAGCAGTACGCTGTACGCTCTTCGTACCTCGCCGCGCGCTCGGGAAATTCTAGGCGACGAGATTTACTTTGCACAAAAGATACCGTGGATCAGCGGAGAAATGAACCAGTTGCATGGGCGAATTGACATATCATTTTGGGTCAAAGGGACTACGTCTCACGGTAAAATGAGGTTCCGGAGCATCAGGCCAGATCGGATGAGCTATGTTAGTTTTATTCCATCCTCGTTCACTCATCTTTCTCCCGGTTGGATTTGTTGACCTAATGTCTACTTGTTTGAACTGCCTAGTTTCGAACCGAAGAATGGAGCCTGGAAAAAGAGGATGGAACAGTTATCCAATTACTTGAAAACGATAGCGACCCATTTCGTCAAAGCCAGTAACCGAAACCAAAGCTTCAAAAATTTTTTGCACGATTATATTTGGCATTGTGCCATGCCGTAGTCATTGTTCTATTTGAAACCCTCCATGCATCATGTTGAGCGTTTAGGGGGTGCGATAACGGGCATCTCAATGTTGTTTCCATCGCGAAGATATTGGCCTTGAAAGGTATCCGTGGAGATCATACTCTAGAACAGGCCGATAAACTAGTGGGAAAGTGGGAATTGAGGATATCATTTATGTATCATATACAGACGCCGCTCTAAGAAAACAATACAATGTAGTAATACATTTTGAATACAAAAGGACCGAGTACTCGCTCATGCGATTGGTTCAGAAGGAACGACTCCTGGCCATGGCTTCTTTATGGCGTCCTGTATTCTGATCATACAGCCCTTGGGGCCACTGACGGCACCTGACGAGAAATACGATATCAGCTTGATAGTATTACGGGGGACTGCAAGAGGAAGAAGACCTACCATTGACGACAACGACCCCGCTACCCGGGTCGACTTTGAGGACCTTCAAGTTCTGTACAGTGTTTTGCTCATTGCCCATGTTTCCAGCCATTTTCTTTCCAGGATACACCCTAGAACCACCACCCTGGCTTGGACCTGCTGATCCAAGCGAACGATGTGTTAGACTGACACCGTGACTACGATCCTGACCACCGAAACCGTGCCTCTTCATTACACCAGCAAACCCTTTTCCCTTTGTGTTAGACCGAGCATCGATGTATTGGCCCTCCTGGAACCAGTCGGCGTTGATTGCCTTGCCCACGGGCAGGAGGCCGCTTTCATCTCGCACTCGGAATTCAAAGATGTGTCTCTTCGGAGAAACACCATTAATGGAAAAGTGACCCAGAAGTGATTTCGTGACATTACTAGGATGTTTCCAGCCGGATCCCACTTGGACAGCAAAATAACCATGTCTCTGTTGCGTCTTGTGCGAAACGACTTCGACTCGGTCCAGCTGAAGAACAGTACAAGCAGTCCGTTTCCCTGTTTCGGGATCATACATGGCAGTCATCCCTTTCTTGATGGCAATGGCGCCAGTTCTGGGCGGTAATGTATTTGCTTTTCGTTCCAACGCAGCTGTCGGTGTCGACTTGAGAACTGGCAGGTCGGAGCCGATATCGAACCGGGAGGCTTTGGGAGGGTTTAATGACCGAATACCAAACGTCCGCATAAGGACATTCTTTTGGAGAATGGACGAAGGAACCGAAAATGATAGAGCGAGCTGCGTGAGCTTCCCTCGCAGACGGGGCGACATGGCGGAGATCAATTGCGGATTGCCTGGTAAATAGGTGTTTGTTGCTCGACTCCGAGATTTTTACGATTCCCGAACCAAGGAGCCATTAGGCGGTGAATGTATTTTTTAAAATGCCGTGTTCTCTCCCAAAACATTTAAATTAAATTGATTGATTGGTTGGTAACTTACGTTCATATGATGATCTGAAATAAATTGGATCTTGAAAAATTGATCAATCATGATCGGAATGATTTTGTAGGGGATTTTTTTTTTTTTAATCTATAATCTTTTAATGGCACAGTAGTGCCTTATTAACTATGGTATTTATAACAGTAATCATGTCTTCTCTGTTTTAAAGTATGAAGTTACTTTTAATTACCCCCGGATTGCATCGGACATACCGGCACACCGAACACCGAAACATCAAGTATTACACTTTGATTTAATTTGACGATCAGCTGCAGATTTTCCAGAAGCAAATCCTTATCTTCCTCCCAACACACCATTTCAATGCCCTAGTTGGAATCACGATTGACATTAACCCAATATCTTTTTTTTTATTCTTCTATTTCCTTTCTCTTTATTTCTTTTCTCCCCCCATTCTTAAGAAGGGAACATAACATAGGATCAAAGACATTACACCTTGCGCGCATCTAAATACATTCACCTCCAATATATAAGAACAAACCAAGCCCTATATAATTGATCAAGCATGCTGTCAAAACAATCAATCAGTATTATATCGCGGTGGCTCCCTCAACCTCCTCGGCTTGTGCAGCATGTATCTCCTCCATCGCTCACTAGGGCGAAGGTATCAATGCCCCATCCATCGGCTACCTTCCGCCGTGCTTTCACATTCCCAACGGGTCAAAGCAGCTTTCTCCCCAGTCGAGCGAATCCCAGAGTCAACAACATCCGCATTCTCCGTACTCGCCAATCTTCAGGGTTCCGACGATTCTTCAATACTTCTAGGCCAATGAGCTCACCCCAGTCAGACCAAACCGGCTCACTCTCGCAAAGGTTGAAGGCGCTTTCCCGGGAATATGGCTGGTCTGCTTTGTGGGTATATCTGCTTTTATCGGCAATGGATTTCCCTATTTGTTTTGCCGCAGTTCGTTTTCTAGGGGCAGAAAAGATCGGTCACTACGAGCATGCAGTCATCGAGACCTGCAGACATGCACTAGGTACTATATTTCCTAATATGCAAGAGGAATTCCAGTCTCAAGAAACGGGTGGGTTGAAAGTAAAAGATGAGACTGGTGAGATATCCGAAGGACAAGCTGTGGAAGGAGCCCAGAAAAGGGCCGATGAAGGAGCCAGTAAGTTTGGTTCTCGTTGAGTCCTTAACATCACCCAGTTTCCCCGGCGTTAATAATGTTGTCTTCTGCATAGGCTTATGGACTCAAGTCGCGCTTGCATACGCCATTCATAAAAGTCTTATATTCATCCGTGTACCTCTGACCGCAGGTATCACTCCAAAAGTTGTCAGGGTCTTGAGACAATGGGGCTGGGACATTGTTAAGGGCAGACCAAAGGGCATGTAGCTTGCCCACTTGTGTAATGCATTGAGCTACAGGGAAGAACATGGGATTCTTCGACAAGGGTACTACCCTCCCTTTTTTTTGTTGTGCTTGTGGCATAGCGTTCTTCATTTAGAAGTCATATCCGTGTTTCAATTGTACATTAGCTGTTAGACTTAGACTTCTTGGGTGTTTATACGTCATTGTTCTTTCCACTCTCATTCGCTTTTCCAAAACGAGTATTCCTGACCAATCATCCATACACAAAGTCCGAGCATTCAGTAGAAGAGGGGGGAGTAAGAGGAAAGCACAAGTAGAAAGACCCCATTATTGCACACGAAACGCTCAACTCTGGGGCTAGAAACTCTTCAAAGAAAAAAAGATAGTAAAACATAAGCAATGTACCAAACTTTTGTATCTAAGTTGGTAAGTTGCGAAGAGTGCTCTACCCGAAATAGATGAACAAAATGCAAATGAGGGTTTCTTCTACCGACAGTTTGATGGAAACCGAAGCTGGACCGAAACAAACCTTTTCCAAGGACCTTACTATATATTAAACCCATTGAATATATTGTGGGAAAGGTTTGCTCGCATATATCACATATCGATCGTATCGTTGAACCTCAAGATGCCGTTGGCTTTCATCACACCGTTCACACCGTCAGGCATTCGGTATGCCCATTCAACCATACCCATTGCGTTTGCCGCTCCCAGAACTTCCCGATGCTCTGAAGGTTCAATTTCATCAGAAGTATCTGCCACAAGCACAAGGCCAAGTTCCTTAATCGTTTCCACAAGTGCTGGCACGACGTTCTGCAAAAGTCAAAATCTGCACGTTGTTGAGAGGATTGCCACATGCTGCGACGTAGCGAGTAAAGGATAGGAGACAAGAAACGCACCAAGAGGCTAGACCGACATATCAAACCCATGAAGTTGTTGCTCTGCGCTATACGTGCTGATTCTTTGATAGACATTGATGCACGACCACTACTGTTAACCCCTGGAAGTGATCCGATATCGCGTGCCAAATCCCGAATTTGGCCAAGGTCATTGCAAAGAAGAACCGGATCTTAGATTGATCAGTTAGCGAATATACATACCACGAACCATGGGGGTCTAAGAGAAAACTTACAATTTGGTTGCTTCCAGTTAAGAGCAACGCAGATGTTGGGGTTATAGGAAGTAAACACGACCGAACGCATGAATTCGGGGGTTTGAACCCGCGACATACGGGCATGATCGAACACATCTGTAAGAATCGCGTCCGCAAAGCTGTTGACATCAGCTAAGGATACCATGTTTAACGCCCGCTCCTCCACACAGGATGGATAGAGTATGGAAAGATTAACATTGACACCGATGGGTAAGCGCTCAAGAACGTCCTTTAGTGATAGAAATGATGATGCTAGTAGACGGTGCGCCTGAGCCAAATCATCGACAGCACTCTTTTGAAGGAATCGGACCAACTCCGAGCGATCCACACCCCTCTCCAATCCGATGGCTTGAAATTGAGAGTAGGAAAGGTGGCAGATCGGTATTTCAATGCCATGATGTTCTATTGTGAAGCATGGGTAGAGTACGGGAATCCTGTCTCTGGTGAGTTGAACGAAAAGCTGAACGTGGTCTCCCGATAAACTTGACCCCGTGACCAAACCATTATGCTCCGAGTCAATGGCACTTGTTGCCTTCCAGTAGGTAGCAAAGTGAGTAATCTCCAGTGGATCACCATGATACGGCTTGATCACTTGAAATGCGAATCTTAGCTGCCCTATTGACCGCAGTCTAGGGTCAAACAAGGGTAAGCAGCATGACCCAGTGCTGGAGTGCTCGGCCTCGAATACTGCCGGTAGGGCAACCGTTTTTGCGATTACCTTCGAACCAAATGTAGGAAAGACTTCAAAGTCGACAGCAAACGTATCCAAGTTGTCAATCTGGAAAGATATAAGGCGTGAATCCTCTTGGATAGGGAGCATGATAGTTCGCGGGATCAAATCAGAGAGTTTTGAGGAGATGGTTAATCGAGCAGCAGGGTGGCGACCAGCTTGATCGAATGAAATGGAACCTCCGGTTCCAGTGTCGAACATGATTTGCACAAATACTTTCTTATCCAAGAAATTGTGGCCATACCGACGTAAAGGTATAATTGGTGGTGGAAGAGAAAGGTCAGGAATGCCATCCACTATCTCCGTGCCGCCGAAAGGCTCCACATCTTCCATATGCGATCCAACCATCGGCCCAGGTTCTTGAACCTTTACGCCATTAAAGACGTCGAGCGGTCTTTGTGAGGAACTAATTTCGTTGCGAGGTGACCAGAGGAGGAGCATGCACTCCAAATGTCCTTCCCAGGCTGCGTAGTACATCGCAGCGAGCCCCTTCTCATCCACTACGTCAGCATCAACCCCAAGTTCAAGAAGTGCACGTAAGCAGTCAACACAGCCTTCGCTAGCAGCATGGAAAAGTGGAGTCCATTGATACAGTTTATCTCTCTGATTCAAGTCGGCTCCATGCTGCTTGAGAATCATTAGTAGTTCTGGAGATTGTGAAGCTCGTGCAACCATGTGTTGAGGATAAAGGCCTTCTGCGTCTGGGAGTAGCCGTGCATGACGTTCGAGAAGCATCCGTACGATCGGAAGCGATCCATATTGGCATGCTAGATTCAGCGGAATGTGGTCAGATTCAGAAGCTGGATCAATGCGAGCATTATTCTGCAGGAGCTGCTCGGCGCACGCCAGCTGGTTTTTGACAATACTATGTATCAGTGGCGTGAAATTGTCATGGTCCATCACATCGACGGTTTGGGAGCCTGCGCCTAACAGATCCTTCACCATTTCTACTCGGCCATGTATGCAAGCATAATGTAGAGGAAGCCGGCCGTATACATCAGACCTAGATATATCGACACCTGCCGCAAGTCCGGACTTGAAGACAAACTCTCGGCCCGAGATGGCTGCTTCATGTAAACAGTTGCGCTCATTAATGTCGTCTTCCGCGAAAATATCTACCAGGCCACTTTCAAGTAGGACTGCCAGCACGTCGTCTGAGAATTCATTAATAGCCGCAAGGAACGTACGTGTCGCTCGATCTCGGGCATCAGGGGATGACTGCAGTTTGGCAGTCCATTCACGCAATGTTTGAAGATTGCCAGCAGTAGCAGACTGGAGAATCTGTAAATCGAGATCTTCTTCATCGGACCCAAACGGCTGGACAGCAAAAACGCGATCTGCCGGACGGGTATTATCAAAATGAATGTTTTCACCTTCTGCCCATGCCTCTAGTTCTAGCCGAGCGGTTGTAGCTCGGTCTGATAAGTCACGCAAAACGTCGCGATTGAAACAAGGTTGTACTTCGACGGCCCGATGCAGGTACAGCTCCTTCATGCGGGACTGTTGTGGATTGTAAGCACACCAAAACTACCAGTGGCAAACAGGGGACTTGTCAATCAGTGGCTCAGACCTTTGAAGTTTTATCCCACTAGCTATTGAGTCAGCTATTATCATATCCCACGAACCCATCGTTTCCACAAACCTTTTTGAGAATCTTTGACATTGCAGTCTCGTTGACCTCGACAAATTGCTGGGTTTATAGCATGTGCCATTAGATAGGTTCCAGTGCAGTCCTTAGCATAGCATTCCTTACTTGTAGCTTGTTCAGATCACCATCGAATTGCTGGAACCCTTCAAATAAGGCAACATAGTTGGCTGGTGCTTTAGAACTAGTCACAGTTCGTGACTGAATGACCCTCTTTTTATCAACCAATGTCTTCAGCCGCAAAGAAAACTGCGGCATCAAGTTAGTATGTTACACGGGCTGAAATACATCACATATCAAGGCGAACCTCAGCCTCCTTTTGTAAATAAAATGTATTGACTTTCTCGATCTCCCGTTCCTGCTTGCGTGGTTAACACGGCCTAACCCTCATCGCATTTAGCCAATGTACCCATACCAACCGAAAAAAGAACACTTCTTTGTTTGCTCGAAGAGCAGCTTGTGCCTCTGGTACATTTTGAGCAACACCTGCTGAGCTTTGAGCCGGTATCGTCGGTGTAGCGCTAAGTTGCTTGATGAGCTATTATGGGATATTAGCTGCGCACACGTTTGACCACCGCCCTGGGCTAACCTTCTTCAAAGCCTTATAATTTACAAAGCTCGCAGCATATTCAGGAAGGTCAAGTTGCCTTCGTTGAATTTGTTTGCCAAACTTCCTATAGGCCTAACCATCAGCGCTGCTCACCAAAAGATGATCTGCTGACCGCTAGGAATTGGCGCCGTCGGTTGCCAAATGATTCTCGGAGAACAACCAACGACACTTACATTTTGGTAGGCCTTGTGCAAAAGCGGACACTCCTAGTTCCTCAATTGCGCTGGCACCCTAACTGTTCAAGGCTTGGAATTTGAGCAGAGACTGACGCTTGATACGGATAACCAGAGTGTTCCAATTATAACATTTATAGAACGAGAGCGAGATGTAAGAAGGACTTGCCCCTCTCGAAGCTTCAGCGGAATAAAAGGTTAGGGAGGGCGGGGGAGGATACAAGTGAAAAGGGACGTAGCCCGAAGTGGGGCCGTAAAAGGTAGGTAGTAGTAGTATCTTAGTAGGAGGAGGAGCAATAACAGCAGCAGCAACAGCAATAGTAATAGTCGGAATAGTGCTTGCGATATAGGGAATCAAATTGATTGATTCAATTGTTTGGGGGGGAGGGATACTCCCTCGTGTAGAATGGTTGATCACGGAACCTGACTGAGCAAGCAATAGAGGAAAAGTGCAAAGCATAAAGTCTTCTTACTGCCCTGGTTTGAAATGGGCAGACAGGAATTGAGAGGTCTGTACGGAAGAAGAAAAAAAAAATGTCAATTACCAGTACCTTAGGTAACCATTACATGGAGTAAGTACCCTTTCAGGCGGGGGAGTCTACTCCCACGCAATTGTTTCGTTCAATAGAACTCGACAGTCACTTGAAAGACTGAACAGTGCGGGGCACTTGATTCCAGCGGAATAAGTATTTGATGGAGGACAGACAAATAAAGAGGGGCGAGGTTGAGAGAGAAAGAGAGAGAGAGAGAGAGAGACAAAATAATAACAATAATAATAATAATAATAATAAGATAAAATCAAATGAGAATCAAAGCCCCGATCAATCCCGCCGCTATAGAAGAAGCAATAATGATAGCGGCGAATGAGAATGGACTCTGAGAGGAACGGTACGAACAATGAAGACTCATCTCGGGAAAAATCACGTCAGGACAGAGGTTAAACAAGGGGGAGTGGAGAGCTCTGGAGAGCTGGCCCCGGGCCAATAAGGGTTGACTGTTAACCCACGTTGCGCCAATCCTGCAGGTTTACGAATATCTACCTACAATCTACCAATAGAATCTATTACAATTAATTTACATGTCCTAACCTAGGATCCTTAATTTCTGCTCATATCGTGATTTACTCTATAAATTCCTCCTATTGTCTTTGTCTAAGTAGGTGGGGTAGTATGCATTTCTGTCAACTTCGTGTGTATGGAATAGCTCAACTTGAATTATCCCTGTTATCCGGGACATCCTCTTGTACTGTCTTCTGCTTCTTCTGCTTCTTTTTTTCTTTTCTCACTCCTTAAACCCGATGTATAGCTTATCATGTGGCCAGTTTACCTATCAGCTACCCGTACCTAGAAATGATCACTGGTCGTTTTGGGTAGATAGTTGGAAAGAGAAGGGATACACCAAGAAGTAGAATGATTGAAGCAGGGCTGGGCTGAGATGCTTCACATTTAAATATAGACAGAAATGCTGAAAGCGTGCCCGTCAGTATATCACAATATACATCAACTTAGAAATACTTCCACATAACGCCACGGTACTGGAATGAACAACGGAAAGATCAAAAGGCATAAGTGGGCCTCAGGAGTTTCCAGAAAGGAAGAAATAACATGAAATGAAAAGAACAAAAAAGAAAAGGAAAGGAAAGAAAAGAAAGAAGCCTATGCATACATTTCACAGATCACACAGGACTAGTAATAAAGCAACCCTAGATGTACAGGTGCAATATCAACATACAAGGGAGATAGAGAAACAATGACGATAATGACGATGATAACAAAAAGAAGAAAGGAATGAAGGAAAGCAAAAATTCCGTGCTGCAGATAATGGGATATAACTTAAGGCAAGGCAAGACTAGGAAAGGACCACCCTGGAATAGAAACACAAGGATATAGAGAAAACAGGCAAGCAAAAGTAATGTGAAGTGATGAACAGTGAGAGCACAGCAAGTCCTAGATGGCAATGGTATGGATGATGAGGATGGGCTAAATGGAATGACAGCTGAAAGATTACAATATTAAGCCACCATGAGGGTCGCCATGATTTTCTGCGTAAATCCGAATCCCGGCATTCTTTATTGGCCTCTTTCCTCCCATTTCTTGGCGGATAGTACTAAACGTAGTCCTGAAAGCTTGTGGCCTGTCTAATGTGGGTGGATAATGTGAATAGGACTGTATTCAGAAATTTTGGGCGATTCCAGCATTCCCTTGCCTGGGAAAGACCGCAGGGTTTTCGATTCGCGTATTGCGTCGTGCCTGAACATCCCGGATCACAGGTGGACTCCCTGCGTAGGGCCCCTCACCATAAGCTCCATATTGTGGTTGCATATCATTATAATAAGGGTTGTCATCGTAGAAAGGGCCCGTAGGATGTGTAGCGGACATGTGACTTTCATCTGATGCCTCTGAGCGGTTGGCTGCAGAATATGCGGATGATGCATTTGATGGGCCACGGTGTATATCTGTGGTCCGGTTATTCGATGCGGCGACGGGAGCAGCGCCTAAAACTCCAATGGGATCCGTCTCAGCTGCCGCCCGGTCCTCCGGATATTGAATAGTACCATCGCTCGGGGTAGCAGCATGGTGATAACCAGGGGCACTTCCGGTTTCAGACATTGCCAGTCCAACTCCAGCTCCGCTCGACAAGTTGGTGGATGCTTTGCGCCCAGCCGATGTGGTGCCCCATCCCCGATAGCCAGAGGTGTCATCCTTGGGCCCAAACGCACCACCACCTATTATAGGTGGAAGAGTCGGATCATTATTAGGGTTGAACCCGTATTCTTCCACTTCCTTTCTCCGTTCTTCTTCTGCCTCTTTCTTTGCTTTCCATTTCCTCCAGAAGTACAAAGCAAGAAGGATAATTATGGCCACAGAGGCGACCGGCACAACTACTGCCACAGCTATCGTTCCACTAGCTGACAGTCCAGAGCCGCCACTCGCACCCGTACCTGTGGATGATGCTGTTGTTGATGACGCTGTTGCTGTAGCGGATATGCTGTTGGCTGAATTCCCCGTAGACTGAGTGGGTAATGTGGTATCGGTAGAAGTAACGATCACAGTTTGCGGTCCTGTGGACCCGTCTGTTGGCGACTCTGTTATTATCGATGTGACGACTGGGGCTGCCTCGGTGGTGCTTCTAGTGGTAGAGACTTCCGATGTAGTGGAGGTACTTGAAGAAGTACTAGACGTTGTGGGTTGTTGCACCGATGTGGTTGATGTTGTTGACGAGGATACTGAAGAAGTCGTCGGTTCGGACGTGGCTGATGTTTCGCTGATTGATGTTGTTGCAATTGAAGATTCCGCAGTCGACGTATTTGGGACTCCGGTTGTCTTTGCTTCGACAGTCGTTTGCGCCGGCACCGATGCCGCTGCTACTAGGAACTCAGCACATGACTGTATAAACAGAACGAAAGGGCAGAGCCATTTGAGTGAGAGGGTGTGAATCAAGAGATTCCAACGTACCTGAAGACCCAGACATTTTCAAGAACAAGCTGGCGACCCTCTCCCGACCGATGCAACCAATCGAACGGGTGGCAAGTCTGTATCGGTCGTCAAATATCGCGTAGAAGGGTCAGAGAAGGCTCAAAGGGACAATTAAATAAGGTGGTGGTTTTGTTTCTTTTTTTCTGGTGATTATGCAGCCAGAAAAGCTGAACCATAGGCGTGCAGGAAGCAACTTCCGCAAGCGGACAGGGCTTCCAACAAATTTACCACATAGAGTCTGCCGTTGCAATATGGAGAAAGAGGATCAAGGCTGTCTTGGGTGAGTTAAAAGGAAAATAATCAGAAAATAGTAAAATATGTTAGTAAAACAGATGTTTTCCACAATAATCAACTAGATCGGATGGGATTAACACACTGAAAGAGATAACAATGATGGTGTCCTGCCTGAAGGTTGGTCAGGGGAAGAGACTCGTTTTAGTGCGGGTAAAAGTACGGCAAAGAAGATCTACATCCCACGTCTTTTAACTCACCAATATTGGTATTAGGCATGCCATGAACTGGTAAAGAGTTTGATAAGGTAGTATTAAATTTAAACTAGCAAGGTTGGAAATTTGAAGGGGCTAAGTTCTAAAAATGAAAAGGAACGAGAAGAAGTGGAGATACAGAACAGTGGCCGACCCGACTTGACTTGACTCCGCAACTGCAACCAGAAGGCTCCCTGAATGGTACCTGTTCCGAATTGTAATACCGTTGTTTCATTGTTTTCGGCATTAGCGATTACCTGGGATTGGGACTGATGTACGGGTCCTCATGTCGCCAGGTCGCGTAGGTTTTTAGTTATTACCATGCACCTACCTAGTAGCAGTCAGTAAATACCACAAAGAAACGAGGGTGTACAGGACCCCAGGAGTATTTATACGTAATTGGATGGGAGAAGCATACGGTACTTTACAGCAACAGTACGGAGTAGTACTCCAGGGAGGGCACCATCTCTTAGGTACTTACGCCGTACTTTACCTATTTTGTATCTACTTTTTCAATGGATCCACGGACAAGCTTACCTACCTAGGTATAACTTGGTATGTACCGTAGGTACGGTAGTACCACAGTACCTTGTATGAACCTAAGTAGGAAACACTGACGATTACGCCATACCTAGGTGCAGTTGCTAGCACCTAAGCCATCACTCCAGCTCACCCTACTGGTTGCCATTTCTACTTTGACTAAGATTCACTCACTCAGTCAAATATAGATCCCTGTCTCTTTTGTGGTTATTTTACTATCCTTACAAGAAAGAAACAAACAATGAAGCCATTCCTTTTGCAGTAGTACAAGTAACAGTCGGGATGGGATTTCAAATGTACTTACTCTGTACAGTCATGTCTTTTTTTTTTTTTTTTTTTTTTTTTTTTTT
>ML742331.1:0-30622 GCA_009193465.1 Aspergillus avenaceus
AAGAAAAAGAAAAAGAAAAAGAAAAAGAATAAAAAGAATAACACATGAGATTATCATGTAGGGATGTGGCCGTGACAGATCTCGATGGAGAAGAGGGTACAAACCGATCGCTGCGAGGATTAGGATTGGCTCGTCGGAGCTGCATTGCATGGACTGGAGACACCCTGACCCATGTCTGGGGTCTCATAATGGGTTTAGTGTACATTCTAGTTAGGAAGACAGATCATTTTTCTCCCTTATTGCTCCGTTGTTGAATTCTTTATGATGGTCTATTTCTCTTTTATCGCCTTTTCTCGAATCCAAGGTATCATCTTAGCGCCCTGCGTAGGTGGCTGAGAACAGTTCAGTGTCAGGGGCAGCATCATCTCATAATGGATTTAGCTTGTTACACTTCTAATTATTATGTTTATATTAAACTGCGTTATATTTTGGTGACAACTCTTCAAATCCAGGCATTCCTTAGCTAGTAGTTCGGATTCTCTTGTTTGGCTGTCTTTATCCAGAGACTCGGTTTCTTCCCATTCAAGTTGGCAAATTCCTTTTGTACTTCTTTTATGAGAATACCGGCGTGTAGAAAATTGATCTGCAATGGCCCTTAACTTGATCTCCAGACCATCCCAAATCACCGTTCATTCAGCAATATCTAATTGTGAAATAGTCAAGGGATTTATGCGGGGTGGGGATGGTGAAAGGCAGAGGAATAGATCAATTCTTCAAGTCGAGGATTGCCCTGCACCTTGAGTCGTTTTCCCGAGTCGCTTTAGTTTGTCCCACCTTAACAGTCCCGAGTGTCCGGATGATCTAAAACAAAAGTATCGCTGGTATGTAAATATGTACGCCGTACCGTAAGTACTAATAGGTGATACATCGGATTTAAGACATGAACCACCTAACTGTCTCATATTAATCGATTCGTAAGACTGAGGCTGGTGTCAGGGTTTTCAGACACCTATCGAGTATATTCACCATTCATCTTTGGACCTTGATAGTGGATACTGCTTACTACACCTTCCCAACGGACTACTGTACCTCTTCATACCACCATACATCATCGTACAGTTAGTAGTAACTACCGAACTTGCTTGCTGTATGTACAGTACGTTGCACACCGCTTTTAGCATGCATATCGGCTGGATCCTCTCTGCTTTTTATGGAGACATTTAACGGTATCCTGCCAGATGGGTTTTCTTTTTCTTTTTCTAGTATTTTCTTTCTTTTCTTTTTCGCCGTTTATCCTGCAACGAAAAGATATAGACTGTACACATCATTCAGGTGTCAACTTACTCCGATGAAATGTGAAACCTTTTTCTAGCTCTTTATTAGAGGCGAAAGTTCTTTCTGACCCGTCACCTAAATAAAAGAAAATGTTGAAGTCTGAATTCTTTCTGTGTCTTTTTTTTAAAACAAAAAAAAAAAAAAAAAAAAACAATAATAATAATAATAATAATAATTTTGTTCACCCCCTCCATATGAATCGGCCAAAAAAAGGGGGGGGGGGGTAATAATGTTGGTATAGGGAAATGGAAAAAGGGCCGGTATGGTATGATACAGATATACTTAATTTTTTTTTTTTTCTCAAAATGTTGAAAACCAGTAATGAAGTAAGAAAATCAAAGGCTCTTGAATGTTTGCCTCTTTAGTTTCTTTTTTTAACTCCTCTACACCTGATTATGATTCTAGTATGACTTAGTACAAATTTGATGGTAGATGGTTCAAAGCTGATGATTAAACCCGCAATGAACCCACATATCGCCACTTTATTATTACTATTCCTGTGATCATGAATTGTCCCTCACATTCCTCCGATTGCTGACTTGCTTACTACTCATACTTACTTGCTTTCATGTGTCTTACATGAGTAGATCATCCACAGAAGCTTAGATGAAAATCTAATTGAATTAATTTCCATCAATGATTGGGATCTTAATCTGTGATTATGACTGTGACCCAACCAGAGCTGAGTCATCCGTCACTTGAGACCTTAGGCAGCCACGCATCAGAATCGAGGTCCAGTCACGAGTATGGAAGACTAACTAATGGAATCTTTTCCTTTCCAACAGGTCAAAGTTGTTTTCTCCTTTGAGGAAACTCCGCCCTCAGCTTGGAAAATTAATCCCCTTCTTTACTTACGATCATTTCCCCACTTCAGTTACCTTTTTATTATAATTTATTTTATTTTCTGTTTGTTCATCCCGGGGATTATCTCTCGGACATGGAGTTCCAATCCCTATTGGGTTAAGTCATGACTGACTGACCTCTTACATCTGGATCATGTCCGATAATACTCGGTTGCCCACCCGAGGCAGTTCCTCTCCAGCTCCTCCTCCTCCTCCACCACCTGCTCCCGTGCAACAAAGCAAATATTCCAATCGCGCAGCCAGTGCTTTAGCAAGATTTGCCCAGCCTTTCTTCTCCGGGTCTCGACCCCCAAGCCCACAGGCTCCAGGGCTTCGTGCAGACCTTTCTGCTTCTTCCCGCCCTAATAAGTCCAAATCATTGTATAGTTTCCCATCCCCAACCCTCCCGCCCTGCCTAAATTATTGTCAATGCCCTTTCTCTCTCCCTTTACCAATTATCACTATCTTCTATTTAATTTCTATTTCTATTTTTACTTTTTTTCTTTCTTTCTATTCTTTCCAATACTGTCGTTCTTCCTAGATTCGTGACCTTTTCCTGTTCAATGTCACGTAGAATGCTTCTCTAAATGCTTCCCAATAATATTCACCTGTCTAACCCTTTGTTGAATCTTGGCAATATTCTAACAAACCCAATAGGCCTGGTGCGTCACAAACGGTCACGCATAAGACCGGAATTCCTATTGCCGCTTTAGATATCTCCCCTAAGCAAACACATGCAGTAGTTGGGGGCAAAGAGATCTTGAAGACAATTCGCGTGTCATCTAAGCATGCCTCGGAAGAATTTAACCTTCGTAACGCTATCATCGGGTACTCTTCCACCCAAAATGATGGTAGTGGGCTGTCTGCACGTTATAAAGACCAGCTGACTGTGAGAGATGTGAAATGGTCACATGGTACTTATGATACCATAATCGCCACTGCAGTAGCCAATGGACGCATTATCCTTTATGATCTAAACCGCACTGGCTTGGAATACTGTCGGTTTCAAGGGCACAGCCGTCAGGTTCACAAGCTAGCTTTCAATCCACATTGGCCAGCATGGCTCTTGTCCGGAAGTCAGGACTCATCCATTCGTATGTGGGACCTCCGTATCGCGTCTCCTACGTCTAAGATCTGTTCAAGTACGGAGTTGTACAATGGAAACAGCGATGCAGTTAGGGATATCAGATGGTCTCCGCTGGATGGTATTGTCTTCGCAACTGCCACAGACAGTGGTGCAATTCAGCTGTGGGATTATCGAAAGGTCACTGCTCCTGTTTTAAGGATCGCTGCCCACGACAAGCCGTGCTTCTCGGTTGACTGGCATCCTGATGGAAAACATGTTGTCAGTGGTGGCACAGATAGGCATGTCAAAGTCTGGGACTTTTCTTCCTCAGCGGAACGTAGACAGAAACCGACATTCCAATTCAGAACTCCTCAAGCCGTCGTCAACGTACGATGGCGACCGCCATCGTGGAATAGTGGGCATGAGGATTCTGGTGGCTGGCAATCCACTCAGTTGGTGACATCATATGACAAAGAAGATCCACGCATTCATCTTTGGGATCTCCGACGACCTCACATCCCCTTTCGCGAGTTTGATCGATATGAATCACATGCTTCCGATTTGCTTTGGCATTCGAAAGACTTACTGTGGACTGCGGGCGAGGCTGGTGCTTTTACCCAAACTGATATCCGGTTTGCCCCTCAAGTACCCAGTCGACGGCCGACATGCTCATTAGCCTGGAGCCCCAGCGGGGAAGTACTTGCTTTTGTTCAAAAGCGATCCAGACATAACACACGTGGCTTCAGCTCCTCAGAATTCGTGGGGCAGGCAGAGGAAGAAAACGGCAGCGGCGGCGCCGGTGGCGAGGTTCTGAACCAAAGCCCCGCAGATGAGGTTCTTGAGGAGCCTTCCTTTATCTCAGTTCGGCACCGACACACTAAATCAGTCACTACCCGGCCTTTGAAATCACTGGATCTTGCATTGCCAGGAGCGCCTGAGTTGGACCCAGTTGTTTCTCTCGACAATGTACTATCGAAGACGAAGCCTCCTACACAATGCCAATTAGGGGCAATCGGAATTATCCCCGGAACCACTGTTTGTCAGGAAACTTTCAGGCGCCTGGCTCGTCATTACGCTCCTTTACTTGAGGACAGTAATGATCTACATATAGATCCACTACGATCCTTCCTCGACTCATTGAGTCACAATGCCGACTGCGCACAAGATGCTTCACTACTTAAATTGGCTCAAACGTGGCGAATTGTGAGGTTCGCTGCCATTCAAGAACTTCAGTCAAAGGCGAGGGAGCAGGAATCTTCACAGGAAAAGGGGGCTCCTGGCGTTAAGAAAAAGCTGTCCAAGGAAAGTCCTCTTTCTAGCAAAACACGAATATTGGATGATTCAAAGCCTGAAAAGACAAAGAATCGATTGCTCAAAGGGGTGATAGAGGCAGAAACCTCCAAGCAACATGGTTTAGACATGGAAAGCGCTTCGAATATGACAACTCCTCTGGCACAGCCTATACCTGACTCAATCATTGACTCCTCAGAAAGCTCCAATTCTCATATTGCATCCTTAAATGACTCCACAGGCATACAGGCCTTGCCACAGTCGCTTTTGAGCTCCAACCAGGATACTATGAATTCTAACGACTGGTCTTCAATGTCTGATATGGATCCACGCCCCGTTATTCATATACAACCTGACCAATCAAATCGTGATGAAAATTTACCCATACGGTATGAGAGCCCCCCATTCGAACCATTGGATGGGTCGGCGTCCCAGGATCTTGACGACGATCAAAGATCTGCACCGCGGGCAATTGCTGGGAGGACAGACTGGCACTCCCGAGATCACCACATGGGAGCATCAGAATTAGACGAATATGACAAGAAGATGGAAGACAAACGGGCAGCTATCCGTGATTACAAGCAATTTCCAAAAAGGGTGTTGTCGCTTGAATCTCACGTTGAGTCAGCCAGGGCCCCAGGTTTTCACCGCCACGAATCGTCAGAAAGTCTTCCCATGTTCTCAGCATCTACAGGAAGCTCTCATCCTTCCAAGTCGATAGGCACATCGTTGTCGTCAGCAGCAAAGCTCCATGGCTTTTCCAAAGACGAAGTTATCGCTGAAGACCCAGATACTGAAGTTCATCGTGTACCTTTCTCCAGGGCCAGAAGTGATTCGGTCATAGGTGCCATTGCCGTTCAAACCGAAGGGAGCCAGATTAACGAGCCTTTGGGGGCAGACCTTCCAGATTCTGACTATATACATCTCGAGCGACCTTCCAGCCCACTCCCGCTTCTCAAGGAATCCAGTCCTCTGGAGAATCCGCAGAAAAGGCGAAGCCAGCAAAATCTAGCCCCGGTGCCTGTTTCAGATGACATCATTTGCAGGGCCGTATCTGATGCTTCCAATGGCCCTACTGGGATCACTATCCCAATCGACTCCAATGGACAAGTAGACAAACCTTGGAGCACTGAAACATTACTTAAAGAAGCGATCAGATATTACCATAGCAGTCCTAGTGTGGACATTCAATCTTCTGCCCATCTACTGCAGAAGCTACGCACTCTTTTTAGGGACTATGACTGCATCCTTTCCCATGGAGAATGTCAGCATATATTCAAGTCCTACAATGAACATCTCATGCGTCACTCTATGCACATTGAGGCATGCGAACTTCGGCTTCTTTGTGTACCGAATTATCCAGCAGTTTATGATTATGCTCAGATTGACACAACAATGAACGTTTTCTGTTTCACATGCAAGCGGCCGTACGAAAATCCCAAAAATGATAATAGTCGCTGTTATCGCTGTGACACACCTCAAGAGCCATGTGCTATTTGCATGAGCGTTGACCCACCCCCGGAATGGGTAGCAGAACAATGTATTTCGTCAACACACTCAGAGGAATGGGATTCTGAGACTACTTCACATTTTCTATCCTCTTCACGATCATCACTTAAGACAGAAGCAATTTCATCCTCTGAGCTGAGGCGTTTAGATGAAACACTCGCGTCTCCTTATAGAACCCTGTCCTCCAAAGGGTCGAAGCTTTGGACCTGGTGCCAAGGCTGTGGTCATGGGGGACATTTGGCTTGTATGAGCATGTGGCTGAACGATATTTCTATCAGTGATGGAGGCTGCGCTACCCCCGGTTGCATGCATGACTGTGGCCCTGGGCCGCGTCGTGAGCACAACCGCAGTATCCTGTTAGAGGAATCTAAAAGGCGTGATTCAGCTGGTAGGAAGGCCGGTTTGGGTTTTGTCAAACGGGATCCTTGGGCCAGAGGAGAAAGCAGGGCGGTTGAGAAAGTCAGGGGCATGCTCAGTATCGGTACGTCGGGTGGGACAAGTGCTTCCACCACCAGCGCTGGACCTAGCGTATCCTCTGCCTTAATGTCACCAAAGAAAGTGCGCCTTGTCACGCCTAGCGAGCAAGGCAAGCGGAGAAGTGGTGCCCATCGCACCAGTCTTGGTGGTGGCAGTGGCTTGAGTTAAACAGTTGAAGTTTGTGGAAAGTTCATGGCTCAATCATATCTTGAATTGGAAGACAATTGTTCTCTTGTTATATGAATTCGATTATAATCCAAGGCATCGTTTTCACATTCAGCGGATAGCTTTGGAGCAACATATCGGCGTTATTAAAAAGACTTGTACGGCACTCTATATGATACCACTACATAGCGAGGATTATGATGAATTGTTTTGAATTATTTATTAACTGTAAAATAGCACGGCGCTGTGACACTGCTATCCAAATACCTTAAATGGTTTGAAGCTGTGGATTTCATAGGGGCAGTAGATCCCATATCTGTATGAGTCACCCTTGAGGACCAGCAACTATTCTGACCTGACACGAACGCGGTTCAGAGGTTGCCAACTGTATACCCAAATGCCAGCGCCCCGTTATTGAATTAATACACACACTCGAAAGAGAAAAGCTGCTTCAAAACTTTCGTTTTTTCTTAGTTGGAGCCTTGCTCTTCGCGTCGAGCTGCCGTTTCAATTCTTCTCGTTTCCTATCTGCTCTTTCCTTTTCCGTTTCTTCTTTTTGGGGGGGTTGGAGTTGAGACGGTGGACACTCCGATTGTCTAGGAGTCTGGTTTTTTGGTGGGCTTGAACGGCCATCATGGTCTTCCTCTGGCTTCCGGGATGGAGTAGAGTCTATAGTCTGTTTGTGTGCTTTGCCGCCGATAATCCCAAGTTTACCGGCTCTCTTTGTCTCATGCTTCAAAGGAGGAAGTGGCTGATCTACGTTTGGTTCAAGTTTCGGTGGGTTTACTGGTGGTGAAGATGTAGGCTCAGTGGGTGTAGCTTGCTTTTGCTTCTTCCTACCACCAATGACGCCTAACCCACGTGGCTTGCTTGGAGCCTTTTCTGGAGCCTTTTTTAGGGGCTTTCCTGGTGAAGATGAAGCCGGAGATGAGTCAGTACCCGAATCGGTTTGATCGTCGTCTATATGAGAGGTTTGCGTAGGGTGAGGTGAGGGTGGTGAAGGCTGCTGCACTGTCTTGGTTTTGGTTTTTCCACCGATTACACCTAGGCCCCTGGATGGTTTTACTGGACTTTTCTGCTTTGGTGAAGGGGAGTTTTCGGGGATATTCACATCTGCTCCTTTATCCTTTGAGCGACTAGGGATCATTTCTCTTCTTTTATTCTTGAATTGTCGTAATCCCGGAGGTGTCTCTTGTTGCTAAGACAAAGTTAGCTGCCAACCTTAGGAATTGAGAGTTGGGTCCTCACCTCAAAGTCGTCGTCATCTGTCCCCGTATCAGATTGGGCGTTGATGTTATTCTCATCCATTTTTTCATTCTCTCGAGGACTAAAGACACTCTCTTTTCCTTCAGTCCTAGGTTGTCTTAATCCCGGAGGTGTTTCTTGTCGCTAAGACAAAATTAACTGCCGATCTTATACATTAATGCCTGCTACTTACTTCAAACTCATTGTCATCTATCTCAGTATCAGATTGGGTGTCGTCTGCTGAGGCGCGTTTGGATACTTGAGTCCCCATCTGTATACAGTTGTCTTTCCACACAGAAGCGGCAGCGGCGCCGGTTGTCGTAAAGTTCTCCCACCACTTGTCTGGTGGTGGATTGAGTACTCCGGGTCGAGCTGTATTGTCTGGGCTAGAGACTTCCGCTAGAATGTTGGCCGCAAGCCCTGAACCAGCAGATGACTTGCTGATCTCCTCAAACCAGGCGTTTTCGTCGAAAGGCGCAACACCTTTAATATACTTAGCGGCCTGTGCTAGCGTCGTACCCTTCTGTCCTGATCTCAAGCCAGTTGTGCCGGGGAATATCGTACTCAGATCGACCCCAACAGCTTCGATTTTATCGAAAAGCTTCCCAAGGATCCAGTCTTTTCGATGGAGCTGGTCAATGAGAGTTCGTTGGTGAGATTCCCAATCGGCCTCTGCCCTCACAAGAGGGAGAAATAACTGACTGGTCACAGAAGACTGCGGCTCCTTCGATAGATATAAGGACCATTTTAGGGGCTTGAATGGAGATGGCAACTCGGTCGTTATAGTGAGTTCCAACGAGTTTGTTTTTGAACTCCAGCTGACTTCGGTGCTGCTTCCTGGTTGATTACGTAGCGCATCTTCGATTTTCTGAAGAAGGAGCTTGAATTGTTCTGGGTCTTCACTGGGGTCAATTGTCGTAGCAATTTCCTCGGCTCTTTTGAGGATGTTTTGGCGGTTCATATGTTCAGACCATACATTGGTCAGGTCTGTTATATACAGCTCGTAGCTAGTTGGTGTTGGAGAGTATTTGAACAGAAGAGGAGGTATATTCTCCACTTTAGAGAGACATAATCGCTGCCATTTTAGGGACATTATTTCGGGAGTTTTATTGCGGTGAATTTCTTATCTTGATCTGAGAGGTTGTTGTTGGGATGGAAGTGAAATATATAGATAGTAGAATAGTAGTAGAAGACAACTTGAGACAGTGGATCATTTAAAATACAGTAATTAACGTAATTGATTGATTAGGTCCAGGCGACAGCGCTGATAAGGCGGAAACCTTTGTTAAGTTGTCCGCTCCACTAAACTTTCTTGGCAGACGCTGGTCTGAGATCCAACTTTGAATCTACTACCAACTACTTTCTATCATTACTAAAAGAAAAAGCAAGTTATCTATCTGCCGTACGATTCTCAGTTTCACCAATTTTTGGGTTTTGTTTTCTCAGGTATTACGTCTATTCGCCGCAGAATCCCATAGAGGCGCCCTATAATGTCATCGCGACTTCCTGACCGGTCAGGTTCGAAGCGAAGCCGATCGCGATCTCCGCCGTCGCGTCAACCCCAGAAGCTTCCCCGCAGATACGATGAGAGAGATTACCGTCGGGAGGAAAGGGGCGGAGCATCGCTCGCGCAGTCACGGAATATGAAGGATCAGATGCGGTTGAATCAGCTACAAGAAGACGAGCAGGTGCGCGAGTGGGTGGCGCAGGAGGACATTTTCGTGCTTAAACAGGCCAAGAAGAAAGCAGAGATCCGTGTGAAAGAAGGCCGCGCAAAACCGATTGATTGGCTCACGGTCACCTTGCGATTCATCGATCCTACAAGAAATCCTCTCGACGATGAAATTGCCGACTCGGACTTGGATATTGTGGATCCGGATGGTGTTTTTGAGGGACTGTCTCAAAGTCAATTGCTGGATCTGGAAAAGGA
The DNA here is from genome assembly GCA_009193465.1 of Aspergillus avenaceus. Taxonomy (NCBI): domain Eukaryota; kingdom Fungi; phylum Ascomycota; class Eurotiomycetes; order Eurotiales; family Aspergillaceae; genus Aspergillus; species Aspergillus avenaceus. Next base: position 9,800 of record ML742331.1, read on the forward strand.
TATTGATACGTTTTTGAGTTTGGAGGCGAATTCGCAGAATCGGGAATATTGGAAGGTTGGTGCTCGATGGACTACAATCTGTGTGTGTTTAAGGCTAATCGATAACTTTCTAGACGATGAGGGTCATCTGTCGAGATCGCCAAAAGATTACCGCTCCTGAAGGACGTGCACTGAGCTCTGTCGCTGCGGATATAAACAGACTCCTGAGCCCCAAGAGCTACGAACAACTTCAGACTCTTGAGGTTCAGGTCAGGAGGAAGCTGGATTCCAATGAACCGATCGATACGGATTACTGGGAGGAGCTTTTACGAAGCCTGACTGTTTGGAAAGCACGTGCGAAACTCAAGAAGGTCTTCCAGGCCGTCATCGATGAACGGGTCCGTGGGTTACGGCAACAGCAGCGCGATGAAGCAGAATTGGTCCGAGCCAAGCTTGCACCTCTGGCACCGGTCATCCGACCGTCAAGTCAATATAATACACGGGCAATCGACGAATTCGAAGGCCTTGACCCTGATCCACTTCTTCAGATTCGACCGGAGGACAAGGTTTTAGAGATAGTCGATGAATCGAGCTTCTTGGATCAAGTGGTAAGTCATCTCAGCCTTGCGATGGTTCTCCGAGTGTGCTGACAAGAACTGCAGGCCCGCGAACGTAAGAAAGTCCTCAAGATGGGCTATGTACCTCTTCGTCAGAGACAGGTGGAAAAGTCTTCAGCTGCCTCGGTAAACCAGGCGTCGTCCTTGCCGTTGGCTATCACTGGTTCATCTCGCTTTTCGTCTATTCCCAACGAGGACTTTTCTCAGGCAACTAAGGCGCTTTACGAGAGAGAGCTGGCGAAGGGGGTTAGTGAAAACGAGGAAATTTTCACTGGTGAGGAAGCTGTGAACACCGGCTCTCAACCACAGTGGGCGAGCAAATACCGGCCCCGTAAGCCCCGGTACTTCAACAGAGTACAAATGGGCTATGAGTGGAACAAGTACAATCAAACCCATTATGACCACGACAACCCTCCACCTAAAGTTGTACAAGGTTACAAGTTCAACATCTTTTATCCAGACCTTATCGACAAGACAAAAGCACCCACTTACCGCATTGAACGAGAGCATGGAAGAAAGCGTGGGCAGTCCTTCGCAGCAGCCGGAGAAGAAGACACTTGCCTCATTCGGTTTATGGCCGGGCCACCTTATGAGGATATTGCCTTCCGCATTGTTGACAAGGAATGGGACTACAGTGCCAAACGCGAGAGAGGCTTCAAGAGTACATTCGACAAGGTAGGTTGCCGAGAAAGGTCGTGCTTTGTCTCAATTTGAAACAACTAACAATTCATAGGGGATCTTGCAATTACATTTTCAATTCAAACGAGTAAGGCTCCTCCCTGGTGATCATATGTATTCCGGTTCTAACATCTTCCTAGATTTACTACCGGAAATAAGGATATGAACAAGCAGAACAAGGCTTCAGCAATTTTACATGTATAGTACATATATTTTATATCGGCAGACTTGGACTATAAGCGCTCGTGGCTAGACTTTTCTCATCATCAAGAACTAAATCTCGCTTAGTATCATTGTGTTCGGCAACCGTCTGGACAATTGGGGTGGTATTGAGGCTATCATGGATAGGATTGTTCTCATTGGGTTGGAAACATTAACCACCCGGCTACAGCATTAGGGTTTCTAAAAAACTTGATCTACAACTTAGCGCTAGAACGTATCATATCATCCCGCAGGTTGCTTACCTTTGGGGGGATATTTAAAGCTACTTTACGCGCAGCGCAGACAGAACCCACGTGTGTTCTGATGCTTATTTTGACTCTTCTTCTTGGGGCTCCTGATCTGCCGAACCCTCATCACGAACCTTTTCCCTCACAGTGGTCACGTGTCGGTTGGGAGCAATGCTCTTTCTCTCCACCTTGAATTAGGGACTCAAGAAGGACCGTCAGACCGTTCTTCTAGTTTCATTTGCAACAAATCGGAGGGGATTCTTATCACGATGCGGCTTTGGTGCCACCACGCCACCCGCAAATCGTTTCAAGGGTTCCGGGTGGTCGGGGAAAGCGGGAAAAGGACCTGAAAATCTGCAGGATACAACCCATGGGCATTGGGAACTTCCAGGAAGTTGGCAGAAAATCTCTTCCAGAAAGGTTTCCACTGTGTCTGCTGGGCTGTGGCCAATGCGAAACAGGGCCAGGGCTCATGCAGGTGTCCGATTCACAACCCCCTCTTTCTCTCTACAGCCCCCGGTCTCCCAAGCGTTGTCAATCCGGAAGTACGTCCATTGCCATCATCTGTAGCACCCCAATCCAACCTCTGTTAGTTCTCTGAAAAGTTATTGGCTATCCGTGTACAATGACTTGTTGTTCCACTACTTAGGATGCTTTAGAGCGTCACCCACTTACCATCCACAAGTCCCCTGTGCACATGATGACTGGGGGTTGAGGAGCTTTTGCCTTTTCTTTTCTTTTCTTTTTTTTGTTTTTCACACTCTCACACATTTTATTTTATTTTATTTTTTCTGTTTCTTTGCTTTTTTCATTTTTAAAAAAAATTTCCCTTTTTCTTAATTTATTTATTTATTTTTATTTTTTCTTGCAGACCGTCTTTTGTTTGTTGAGAGTCAATTGGAGACGCATAGCGCATAGCGCTGTTTGCAGCAGATAGAAAGAGCATCAAGCTGTATGAGCTGGCAGTTTTTTTTTTTTCTTGCCTCTTAATCTTCAATTAAGTCATTGCGTGTCCCTAGTTTGAATGGTCACAATTATCTATCTGCTTACTGTGTTCAACATCCACTTATTATTTGTTTTTGTCATTATTAGTGCCTTTTGACCAGCACTACCTTTCTTTCACCTGTTGAGCTTGTCTTTTTTCTTGACATGGTACCCCATTAGAAGCTTATAATACCCATAATATTCCTTCCACCCCCCTGCAAATTACTATTGCCCTTGGTACCCCTCTAGTCAGTCTGAGATCTGGTTTTGTTGATACTGGTTGCTTTACAAGAACAAGATGGACCACCTCTTCGCCTCTCAGAGCCTATGCTCTGAATCAATACCTTCACGGCAAGGAACCCCGTTTCAGTACATGATGAAATGCACAGAGTCATCTCACTCAGCCCTCAGTGTTACCGATGGCGCTTCTCTAAGCAACCATCGCCACCAGAACCCCTGCCTAGCAATCGATAATTGGGCGAGCTCCGGCCCTACCAGTTCGGCATCGATGATGTCTTGTCATCCACAGCCATGGGTAATGGAGACCTCAGGGTTCACATTCAGTTCATCACACTCTCCTCCTCACTCCACACCGGATGGTCTACCGCGTTTCTTTCTGGCCTATGACGGGGACTGGTCATCTTCCTCAATGACATCACATCCCACATCGGGGCAATCGAAGCCCGGACTACCTCGTTTGAACAATGGAAGGATCCCCACGGATTGGATGCGCGACCCAGATAAGAACCCCCAATATGCCTTGAAGCCCGAACCCTCATACACAACAACCCCGGAAACTTTTGGGCCTCATCAACGACCATCTACTAACCTCACAATGACCTATCCTACTACGGCGTTGACGCCACCTTCACCAACCTTTTCAACATCCTCGTGCCATATGAGTACTGGTATGGACAAGTATCCATCCGGCCGTGTGGAATTGCGGATAACCCCAGATGACACAGAGGCAGAATTGGACACAGATCCTCCTTACTCAATTCTGATCTGGAAGGCGCTCAGTCAGGCGAAGGGGAACCGATTACCTCTTCAAGGAATCTACAACTGGTTTGAAAAGAACACTGCCAAGGGAAAGGACCGGAACTCAAAGGGATGGCAGAATAGTATCCGACACAATCTCTCCATGAATGCAGTAGGTTCCCTCTCACTAATTTTCTAGCTTGGTACAGCTTGACTAAGAATCTACAGGGATTTGAAGCCGTTCGAGTGGAGTTAGAGCCAGGCAAGAAAGCTGTGAACTTCTGGCGCCTGACGGATGAAGCACTGAAGCACGGCGTCCAATCCACAACCCGGTATAGAAAACAGGCGAATTATAAGAAAACGGTGGGCTCGGAACCGCCCGCCCCTCAACGCCAACGATCTGGAGCAAAAGGAGGCAAAGCTACGAAAGTTACGGCCAGGTTTCGCGGATCTATGAGCCAGGATGAGTTGCGGAAAGAACGGTACCGTCAACGAGTAGTCTCGCAGCGGCGGTCGCCTAAGATCCTTCAGAGCCAACATCACCCGTCGTCTGTGACAACGGCTGTCATCTCGCGATTGCATGCATCGGGCTCAGCAACATCACTGACTCGTACAGCCGAATCATTTGATTTGGGCAGTATTGTTGGTAGCGCCGACCCTCCTTCATGCAACGCTATCTTTTATGACATGGCGGGACCAGGATCGGATTGCCTCGCGATGGAGACGGGATTTTTGGGCTGGACTAGTCTCCCACCATTTTCCCATTCTCTTTTGGCAGGTCCCGATGTCTCAACAGAACTCCCACTGGCCGTATAAGGCCGAGTGATATTGCTGACTTGCATGCTATTTAATATACTATATCTACTAATAGGCTGATATTTAGACCATCTGGGTATACTCGTTTCGTCGTATTATTCTCGGTTATCCCTTATTTTTCATTTCTTTCCTTTTCTTTTGCTTTTTTTTTTTTTTTTTTTTTTTTTTTTTTTTTTTTTTTTTTCCCTTTCTCTCTCACTCTCTCTTTATCGTTCTCCTATTATTCTCAGTTGATGATACACTCTGTGTAATTTTTCCCGTGTCTTAGTAAGGGTACCCAAGGTGGGGCGCTACTGACTTGGTTCAGGGATCCTTTTTTTTTTCTATTTTTTTTATTATTCGTTTGATTTCAACCTTTCTCTGTTTCAGGATTTCTTTACAATTACGTGGTGCAATGAATAACTGGATCCTACTGCAGACTATGGATGAGAGTGCAGGATATAACAATGAGTATGATTCACATTTGATGACCGATCCCCGACAGAAGAGGAAAAAGAAAAAGAAAATGGGGGGGAAAATTGAATAAAAAATAAACGAAATAAAAGAACAGGCCACCTTCTATGCAGATTTTTTGAAGAACAGCGGGATTCTGTGAGAAAAAAAAATAGGCAATAAAAACTTTATCACTTATCACTCCACAGTGTCATTTTCCATTCAAAGAGAATAGTACCAAGAGAACTAGTATCAAAATGCTGAACAAATGACATGTCTTTACGATGGCGACACTAATTTAGCGGCCCCCGTGCATTTCCAAGAGGAAATCCAGACCTTCAAGTGGATTCTGCATCGTAGTATGTAATATCAAAAAGGGCCAAAAAGATGTAATATAATAAAAATAATAAAAATAATAAAAATAATAGCTTTTCATTTTGCATGAGGCACATGCAGCATATAATGGATCTATTTGCTGGAGATAGATGACATTGTCTCACCCCCGAAATAATTATCAAGCCCTTTTTTTTTATTTCTTTTACTTTTAATTTGTTTTCTGCTTGTAACATTTTGACCTTCCTTTCTGGTGCCCAAGGCAATTTCATCTATCTCATTGATTACAGTGGACTAACCTTAGCTTGAAGGTGGTTCAGTGTGATCTAGAGATGGTGGACCCACTTTTTCAATTTCATGAAAATGAAAAGCTTGGGAGTTTTTTCATGAAAGGGAAAAATCACTTTGAAACGCTAATTTTTACTAATATTCTAGCGTATTCTGAGAGCCAATAGATCTCTAATATACTTGATTTAGGGTATAATTTAGGCTTACTCATTTAGGAGTGGGTCCATAACAGCACGTGACTTTTGAAATTTGAAAGTGAAAAAATAAGTGAAATTTCAATTTTCATGAAATTTCAGCCCGTGAAAGAAATTGCACCATCACTAGTGTGATCCCAAGATCAGGTCCTTTTATTCGGCGGAAGAATAAGCCGTCGCTTAGTCTAGAGATTGTGGGGACTTGTGTTGGTAGTATGACACTACGACCATCACTCCCCCACGACTATAATGCCAGTGTTATCACATCTTTGGCATCAAATCGATGATCTTTTTCCATTTAGTGATCTTTGGAACGGAGTTCATCTCGGTTTTTGGAATTATTAATTTTTTTTTCCAATTCCTTCATTAAATTTCTTATTTTTTGTACATTTCTCTCCCGGTTTACAAGTTTTATCTACCCGAAAATATAATGAGAGGGGAATTGATCATTGACTAATTATAATAATGCTAGTAATCATAACTGGAGGGAAATGGAGTCAAAAAATTAAATACATGTATATCACACGGAGATATGATTAGTAGTTGTAAATATTTTCAATGCTGTTGAAAAATATATAAATTTACGGTAAACATACTAGTAACCCTAATCCGTTTGACCCTTGCAGAGTTTCCCTGAATTATCTTCAGAGCAGAAGACTTTTTTTTCTTTTTTTCTTTTTTTCAAAAACAAAGAAAAACAAAGAAACAAAGTAATAATAGGAGAGAAAGGAAGAGATTCTGCAACGGTAGACCCAGATATCTGGGATGAATGAAGAATTACAATAACAAAGAACTGTTTAGCCAGTAAGGCCAAGAGAGGGAGAATGATCGCTGGCGGTGAGCCATGAGTGGATCCGCTTCATTAGATTGACCATCTGCAGTTTATCTTGGCGGCGTCGCAATTAGACTGCAGGTGGTTGAAACTTCACAGGTTGGGACTGATGAAGGGTGTTTCTTCATTAGCATTAGTGGAAATACTAGTCGATGCATGAACAAGTTTAGTAGAGACTAACTAATTATAGGCGTATGTACATGGCTCGAAAAGTACTTTGTCTACCTAATGATTTTATTCTTTTTTTTAATCTCTTTCTCTCCTGATGAGATCGAAGGCGGGGAGGGGGCCAAGATTGCGTATACAATGTAATGTGAGAGTCTCATTGAATCTGGTCGATACTACTAAACCCTACTACCACTACTACCACACCTCAATGGTCTGTGCATAATAACTTGTTTCTGCCAGAACGTAACCCACCTAGACATGGCCAAGCCATGAGGAGGGAATTTTTGATTCACTCCGAATGGATGGACCAGCCACAAAAAGCAACACAACCTCAGCTGAACTAAATCTCTTGTGACACTGTCGGCTTGGGGCTTTTAGGGATCTAAGAGGCTCACATACTTTTACACAGCATGATGTACTTGGGTCTTCGTCAGCGAATGATATATCCCTCCCCTCTAACAAGTGGTTCCCCTCCTATGAGGTGACATTGTTCTCTTCCTTCCCTTTTGCTCCCCACCTGTTATATCTCCCTCTTTTCCAAATGGCCCATGATATTCCGGCTAAACCACGGCACTTAGACCCCGGGCAACTTTCTTGCTTCCTTTACTCCAGTAGGATGAAGTGGAATACCTTCAAGGAAGGCATCTCAAGTTAGGTAATTAATGATGGCCGGGTGTTCAATAGTACGTTTGGCTAAACTTCGCGCTTCTGCAGACGATCCCTATCTATGTACAACTAAAACTAGATTCATCTACCTATCTACTCATGGTGCCAAAGCAAAAGTACGATGGATCCTTAACTTTTTGCTTTTGACCTTCCAGACGGGCCGTACCGACGGTTTTAAAAGTAAGTGTCGCACTCACTTGCATCCGTTCGTTAAGCTCCGCATTGACCTATCCAATGCATTGCATTGTTAGTCTACCTTATTTGCATGTTTTCTCAGACCTAGTTCTCCAAATTAGAGTCCACTCCTGTCAGAAGTGCATCCCTGCCTTTGTCTCTCTTTTCTTTTTCTTTTTCTTTCCCTTTTATTCTACCCCTTTATTTCTGTTTAATCCTTATTTAATTGTTTTATTATTATTATTATTCCTTTTCTCCGTTGGATCCATACCCACTACAACATGACTATTTTCTGCCAGATCGCACTAAAGCTGAGCATAGACGAGAAAGTAGAAAAAAAAAAAAAAAAAAAAAAAAAAAAAAAAAAAAAAAAAAAAAAAAAAAAAAAAAAGAAAAAAAAAGAAAAAGAAAAAGAAAAAGATGAACCAGTACGGGCCATAGTTCGTTCTATGTAGAATTTATCTGCTACTACCCTGCAGAGTTGAAATCACGACCAACTTTGTTCGGGCGAACTAATCAGACACCACGCTCTTCTCCCAGGACACGATAATCCCCCGGAAGCCAAACCGGAGTGTTGTTTCGATCAGTCAATTTTCAGATCGGTTTCTATTTTTGTTTCATCTTGGGGGAATCGTGCCATTCTACAGTCTTGGGAGTTCCAGGGTCCAGCCTATCATTGCACACTTTGCCGTTGACTGACTTTTGAGTTGCCTTCACTTTTACTTTGAGACAGTAGTGTGCTTCACAAATATATTTCATTCGTGTCATACGAAAAATAAATCAGATGGAAATTAAACAAAAGTCCCGATGTATACGTATATATATTACACAAACCTAGGAAAAGGGGGACACTGAGGGAAATAATATAAGACGACCACGTTTATTCATGGGGTTTTTGAAGGATGATAACCATGTCTTCAAGTTCCATACCTCCGAGCTTCTCCACAGAAACTTGCAAGTTGAATGATCTAGTATACAAGGTTGGTTGGGTATACTCACAGCAGTGGAAGAGGCGGTCACACATCCTTCTGCCCCGAGTGGTTTAGTTATCCTTTTTCTTTTCTCTTTCTTTTTCTTTCTTTTTCTTCTCGACACGAGCACTTCCAGAGTTTAATGGAGCCATGGAATCGACCAGGCGAAGAAAAGAAAAATTAAATAAAAGAAAAGAAAAGGAAAGGAACAAAACAGCAACATGACAGGCTAGTCTGCATCTTCACCGCTTCATAGGATGCCGGCAGACTCGTGCATGTATTGCACTATCAATCTATGGTACGGATGATTTATTGGTTACATGGGGATGTTCTGCATCCATTAGTAACAGAAACGAAATTATTTTAGCCCCTTCTGGCTACGCTCTCTGGGTATTCCCTTTGCTTTTCCTCCTCCTAGCCAATTCGAGATATCCTATGACCGAGTGACAGGTATATATGCGTCGGTGTTAATAAGTCCCACCCTGGGCCAGGCTTAAGCTCTGACAGGACCCGAAACTCAGAGCAAGATCTACTGCACAGCGCAATCATCAGTCCACCAATAGATGGTCGAATACTTCCTCACCTGCCAGACTTCACTTGCATGCCATTCGCATGCACAGACTTCAGCAAGGATCTATTCTCTTCCTTCTCGCTTACCAGTCTGACAGGTGACTGCACCCCCACAGCAAGTTGAATCAGTAGACGCCAACTCAAGGCAATAAAAAAAAAAAAAAAAAGACTGAAAAAGAAGAAAGAAGGAGGCAAAAAAACAAGAAAAAAAAGAAAAAAAGAAGGAAGGAACCATTATGCAGAGCACAGATCTCTGCCAACTCTGCAACTACCCTTCAACGGCTATACCATCCCACGCCATAGATAGTCTAACCATGGATTGCATGTTTACCGACAGACGGACACAGCTAAGCGTCCGCACGTTCGAACCGATGTAAGGCGATCACAGTTGTACTACGTGCATGATGCCATCCACACCCTGACAAATGTACGATGCACACATATCAAAAACCAAAATGATGATGGTCTACCAGATACACAGGACCTTCCTGGGGTGTAGCCAACGCAGTGGCCTGAGATGCTAACCGAGCAGAGCATGTTGTGTACAGGAAGACGTACACCCAGGGTTGTTGGGTCCCTCCCAACTCTCTAGTCTTTCCTGTTTTGTTGCGTACATACCTACGGATGGCGTTGGTTCGGTCTGGTTTGGAACCACTTCCTGCATTCGGGCTCCAGATCCACCTATCCCTGTGTCATTGTGGCAGTCGCCTGTTCTTTTTAATGATCCTTAAGAGCCTTGGCGCTGATCGTTATAGGGAGAGTCCCTGGTTTGTTTCACAGTGGTCTGGCCGAGAAGGGAATTTGATCGGTGAGAGGGAGAGAGAGAGAGAGCCACATGTGCTGTGCTGGCCCCCTTTTCGATCGTTGGGGTAGGCTTGTGGTTCTTGACTGGAACCTCCTGGATGTCGTAGTTCAGGCGTAAACGATTGCTCAGGTTCCGAAGCCTAGAGCCTTGTCGATTCCTTCCAAAGGAGGGTGGCAAAGTGAGCATTCATGTTTTTACCGTTATCTGGGCAAATTCTTCGATCAGGTATGCCTGATGCAAATGATGTTGCTCCGGACACTACGACACAGGTTTGTGAAACTATGTTCCCGGGAAATTTCGATGCCTTGTTCCCAAACTACGTGAGATGCACACGCCAGGTCTCCCGATGTTTTCCCGAGTGACCAATCTCTGCGACATAGCATCCATAATCGTGGAGTAATTGGAGAACTGAGTCTTGAATAGAATTCATGAAAACGGCCTTTCGTATGACCGTGGTGGTCACTTTAATCTAAGAGAACCAAACCCAGTCGATTTTATTTTCCATATTCGCTCCCACTAAAGATAAACACCGAGCATAATATGATCCGTTTAGCGCTTGCCAGCGGCCTTCTCCTGAGACTCCTTGAGAACCTTCTTGACGATCTTCTGCTCCTCGATCAAGAAAGCACGGACGATACGGTCCTTGACGCAGCCGGCGCAGCGGGAACCACCGTAGGCACGGGTGACGTTCTTCTTGGGGCGAGAGATCTGGGAGTATTCACGGGGACGGAGAGCGGGGACCTATTGACCAATGCATCAGTTGTTACTCTTCTTGTCATTCGGCCATGCGCAACGCTTTGGAAAACAAGAATAGACAAGAATAGAGACCCGGAGCTTGAATCCACTGTTGCTTGTCGAATCCTGCTGAGACGCATGTCCTCCCACAAACTTGATCGATCGCAAAATTTCGCACAAAACCAATCTTTTCAATAACCAGAACCATCGGGGGTACTCACACCGGGGAGCTTGATGCCACAGTCACCGCACTTGGGAGCAGTACCCTTCTTCTTGATGTGAAGATAACGGAGCTCACCGCCGGGGGTCTTGATGATGCGGACCTTGTTGGACCGCGTGTTGTACCTGTAAACGAAATCCAATCAATATCCTGTTCGTAAAGGTCCGATAATCCCGTCGTTGTGCCAGTTCATTCGCCTGAAAACTGTTGTATCGAGGGACCAATGCACAAGGCGTCAAAAATGACACGGGGGGAAACATTGAACGTACGGGTTCCGGCGGCGCTATTTGAGAAAAAAGATAGAAAATTAGCCAGTTATTCGAATTTCGTCAATTTAATGCGTTCGGACACACTCACGTATTGGAGTCTCTGGTTCGCCATTTTGATTGTCTTGAACCTCTGTATCGCTGGTCAAGAAGTTGGCGGCGGCGTCGTCGGTTGTCGTCGTAAAGCTCACAGAATTCTCTCGGTCACCTGGATTTGTGTGGGTTTCGCTCGGGAGCCCTGGAGTCACGCTAGCGCAAAATTGGCGAGTTAGCGCTAACCCCGATCGGGACTAGCATCGGTCCCAGCAGAGCCGCCACCTCTTTTCAAGCTTGCCGTCAGGAAAGGAGCAAAGACGAGAGTGTGTCTATCATCGCCCGTTGTGAGAAGGGGATCGTCCAGGAGTCGTTCTTTTTTCTTCCGGGCTACCGTTTTACTCCTCGGCGCGAGCTATTGGAGTTTTAATACTGTCAACTTTTGGTTTTAGCCCGTGATCTCGCGGTTATTCATGACCTGTGACGCGACTTTTTCACGAGTATCAAACGTCCATTAGATAGGAAGAGTTATCACCATCAACCCCCATCAGCACAATGGCGTCGTTGCCCCCGCCTCCCCCTCCGGGATGGGGTGCATCAGCACCGCCATCCATGCCGTTGGCTCCGCCGCCGCCGGGTTATCAGCCACCAGCCGATCCGAATGTCGCAAAGTTTGCTCAGAAGAAGAACGAGTGGCTGCGGTCGCAACGCAACCGATTTGGAGAGAAGAGAAAGGGTGGCTTCGTTGAGACACAGAAGGCGGATATGCCACCAGAGCATTTGCGAAAGATTGTACGAGATATCGGCGATGTATCACAGAAGAAATTTAGCAACGAGAAGCGTAGCTATCTTGGTGCTTTAAAGTTTATGCCCCATGCGGTGTTGAAGCTCTTGGAGAACATGCCTATGCCGTGGGAATCTGCGAGAGAAGTGAAAGTGCTATACCATGTTAATGGCTGCCTTACATTGGTAAATGAGACTCCTAGAGTTATCGAGCCCGTCTTCCACGCCCAATGGGCGACCATGTGGGTGTGTATGCGCCGAGAAAAGAGTGACCGTAGACATTTCAAGAGAATGCGCTTTCCTCCTTTCGACGATGAAGAGCCGCCCCTGTCCTGGTCGGAGAACATTGAGGACGTCGAGCCTTTGGAACCTATCCAGATGGAACTCGACGAGAACGAAGATGGCCCTGTCTACGAATGGTTTTACGATCACCGACCTCTCCTTGATACCCCACACGTCAATGGTCCCAGCTATAAAAAGTGGAACTTGACCCTTCCGCAGATGGCGACACTTCACCGATTAAGTCATCAACTTCTCAGTGATGTGGTTGATCAAAATTACTCTCACATGTTTGATTTGAGCAGCTTCTTCACCGCGAAGGCCCTTAATGTTGCCATACCCGGTGGACCGCGCTTTGAGCCTTTATACAAAGACATCGACCCCAACGACGAAGACTTTAGCGAGTTCAACGCCATCGACCGAATCATTTTCCGCGCACCTATCCGTACGGAATATCGCGTCGCTTATCCTTTCTTGTACAATACCCTGCCCAGAAGCGTAAAAGTTTCTCGGTATTCTCATCCTCAAGTTGTCTATGTTCGGACCGACGACCCTAACCTTCCCGCTTTCTACTTCGACCCCGTAATCAATCCCATCTCTTCTCGTTCCGTCGCCCCGAAGAATATTACTGTCAGCCATGAAGATGAGATCTTTGGCGAAGGCAACAATGAGGACGATTTCGAACTCCCCGGCGAAGTCGAGCCCTTTTTCGCAGACGAGGAACTGTATACCCCCGATACTGCCTCCGCAATCGCCCTCTGGTGGGCGCCTCATCCGTTCAACAAGCGGTCTGGCAAGATGGTGCGTGCACAGGATGTGCCATTGGTGAAGCAATGGTATCTCGAGCACTGCCCTCAGGGTCAACCGGTCAAAGTTCGCGTTTCTTATCAGAAGCTTTTGAAGACTTTCGTTCTCAATGAGCTTCATAAGAAGAAACCCAAGGCTCAGAATAAGCAGAATCTGTTGAAGACTTTGAAGAGTACCAAATTCTTCCAGCAGACGACGATCGACTGGGTTGAGGCTGGTTTGCAGGTCTGCCGCCAGGGTTTCAACATGCTCAACTTGTTGATCCACCGCAAAAACTTGACGTACCTGCATTTGGATTACAACTTCAACTTGAAACCGGTTAAAACTTTGACTACCAAGGAGCGAAAGAAGTCTCGTTTCGGAAATGCCTTCCATTTGATGAGAGAAATTTTGCGTCTCACGAAGCTGATTGTCGATGCACAAGTCCAGTATCGTCTTGGTAATATCGATGCCTTCCAGCTGGCAGATGGTATTCTTTATGCCTTCAACCACGTTGGACAGCTGACTGGTATGTATCGTTACAAGTACAAGTTGATGCATCAGATCCGTTCCTGCAAAGATCTCAAGCACTTGATCTATTACCGTTTTAACTCGGGCCCTGTGGGCAAGGGTCCTGGATGCGGCTTCTGGGCACCGGCTTGGCGTGTTTGGCTATTCTTCATGCGCGGTATCATTCCTCTTCTCGAGAGATGGCTTGGAAACTTGCTGTCTCGTCAGTTCGAGGGCCGTCATAGCAAGGGCGTTGCCAAGACTGTCACGAAGCAACGTGTGGAGTCCCATTTCGATCTCGAACTTCGTGCTTCCGTTATGGCCGATCTGATGGATATGATGCCCGAGGGTATCAAGCAGAACAAGGTCAACACCGTCCTTCAGCATCTCTCGGAGGCTTGGAGATGCTGGAAGAGTAATATCCCATGGAAGGTGCCGGGGCTGCCTGCCCCCATCGAAAACATTATTCTTCGTTATGTGAAGAGCAAAGCCGACTGGTGGATCTCTGTCGCACATTACAACCGTGAACGTATCCGTCGGGGTGCAACCGTAGATAAGACTGTGGCCAAAAAGAACCTTGGCCGATTGACTCGATTGTGGCTCAAGGCAGAGCAAGAGCGACAGCACAACTACTTAAAGGATGGACCTTATGTTTCGTCTGAAGAAGCTGTAGCTATCTACACGACCATGGTGCATTGGCTCGAGTCTCGCAAGTTCTCTCCTATTCCTTTCCCTAGTGTTTCGTATAAGCATGACACTAAGATCTTGATTCTTGCATTGGAACGGTTACGTGAAGCATATTCTGTCAAAGGCAGACTCAATCAGAGCCAACGTGAGGAGCTTGCTCTGATTGAACAGGCCTATGATTCTCCTGGAACCACTTTAGCCCGAATCAAGAGATTCCTCTTGACCCAGAGAGCGTTCAAGGAAGTTGGGATCGATATGAACGACAATTACAGTCATATCAATCCGGTATACGACGTGGAGCCCATCGAAAAGATTACCGACGCCTACCTTGACCAGTATCTTTGGTATCAGGCCGAACAGCGCCATCTTTTCCCTGCTTGGATCAAGCCATCCGATTCCGAAGTTCCTCCGTTGTTGACGTACAAATGGGCTCAAGGCATCAATAACTTGTCCAATGTCTGGGAAACTGCCGATGGCGAGACCAATGTGATGATCGAGACCGAACTGTCCAAGGTTTACGAGAAGATTGATCTCACCTTGTTGAACCGGCTGCTGCGTCTGATTATGGATCACAACCTGGCTGACTACATCACTTCCAAGAATAACGTGCAGCTTAGCTACAAGGATATGAACCACACCAACAGCTACGGTTTGATCCGAGGTCTCCAATTTTCTGGTTTCGTGTTCCAGTACTACGGTTTGATGATCGATCTTCTGCTCCTCGGTCTTCAAAGAGCTAGTGAGATGGCTGGTCCACCTCAAAGCCCTAATGACTTCCTGCAGTTCAGGGACCGTGCTACTGAGACCAGGCACCCCATCCGTCTTTACACCCGCTATGTCGACAAGATCTGGGTATTCTTGCGGTTCTCTGCGGACGAATCCCGGGACTTGATCCAGCGTTTCTTGACGGAGAACCCCGATCCGAACTTTGAGAACGTCATTGGATATAAGAATAAGAAGTGTTGGCCGCGTGATTGCCGGATGCGTTTGATGCGACACGATGTCAACCTGGGCCGCGCTGTCTTCTGGGATCTGAAGAACCGCTTGCCGAGGTCCATTACAACCATTGAGTGGGATGATACCTTCTCCAGTGTCTACAGCAAGGACAACCCCAACCTTCTGTTCTCCATGTCCGGCTTCGAAGTCCGCATCCTTCCTAAGATCCGCAACCAAAACGAAGAGTTCTCTGTCAAGGATAGCGTCTGGTCTTTGGTTGACAATACAACCAAGGAGCGTACAGCTCACGCTTTCCTTCAGGTCACGGAGGAGGATATTCAGAAGTTCAACAACCGAATCCGACAGATCCTCATGTCTTCTGGGTCCACGACCTTCACCAAGATTGCGAACAAGTGGAACACGGCATTGATCGCACTCTTTACCTACTACCGTGAGGCAGCCGTGTCGACAGTCAATCTTCTCGACACCATCGTCAAATGTGAGACCAAGATCCAAACTCGTGTCAAGATCGGATTGAACTCCAAGATGCCTTCTCGTTTCCCTCCGGCTGTCTTCTACACCCCGAAGGAACTGGGAGGTCTCGGTATGATTTCGGGTTCGCACATCCTTATCCCAGCAAGCGATAAGCGGTGGTCCAAACAAACTGATACAGGGATCACCCACTTCCGGGCTGGTATGTCACATGACGAGGAGACCCTGATCCCGAACATCTTCCGCTACATCATTCCCTGGGAAGCCGAATTCATTGACTCCCAGAGAGTTTGGATGGAATATTCTCAGAAGCGCATGGAAGCTCAACAACAGAACCGTCGTTTGACTCTCGAGGATTTGGAGGACAGCTGGGACCGTGGTCTTCCTCGTATAAACACTTTATTCCAGAAAGACCGTAGTACCCTCAGCTTCGACAAGGGTTTCCGTCTCAGAGCTGAGTTCAAGCAGTATCAGCTCATGAAGAGCAATCCCTTCTGGTGGACTAGCCAGCGTCACGATGGTAAATTGTGGAATTTGAACGCCTATCGTACTGACGTCATCCAAGCTTTGGGTGGTGTAGAAACCATTTTAGAACATACATTGTTCAAGGCTACGGCTTTCCCGTCATGGGAAGGCCTATTCTGGGAGAGAGCCTCCGGTTTCGAAGGTAAGCCTGATGCATCTATTCTTAATTCTGCCTCAATATTTTTGGGTGCGAATTCCTTACTAACAATCTCATATAGAATCCATGAAGTTTAAAAAGCTCACGAACGCCCAAAGATCCGGTCTGAACCAGATTCCTAACCGTCGGTTCACTCTCTGGTGGTCCCCAACCATCAACCGTGCCAACGTCTATGTTGGTTTCCAGGTGCAACTGGATCTTACTGGTATTTTCTTACACGGAAAGATCCCCACCCTCAAGATCTCCCTGATCCAGATTTTCCGTGCACATTTGTGGCAGAAGATTCACGAGTCTGTTGTTATGGATCTGTGTCAGGTCTTCGACCAGGAGCTTGAGCAATTGGGTGTCGAAGCCGTTCAGAAGGAAACCATTCACCCCCGTAAGTCGTACAAGATGAACAGCTCGTGTGCAGATATTCTTCTTTTCGCGACGAACAAGTGGAATGTGACCCGGCCTTCTTTGCTTTTCGACACCAAGGATGTTTACGAACCTACCACGACAAACAAGTTCTGGCTTGATGTGCAGCTCAGATATGGTGATTACGACTCTCACGATATCGAGAGATACGTCCGTGCCAAGTACCTCGACTACACGACTGATAGCATGAGCATCTATCCTTCCGCTACGGGTTTGATGATTGGAATTGACCTGGCGTACAACCTCTACTCGGCTTACGGACAATACTTCCCTGGTCTGAAAACACTAATCCAGCAAGCTATGGCTAAGATCATGAAGGCAAACCCTGCCTTGTATGTGCTCAGGGAGCGTATCAGGAAGGGTCTTCAGCTGTATGCTTCTGAGAGCAACCAGGAATTCCTTAACTCTCAGAACTACTCTGAGCTTTTCAGTCCTCAGATCCAGCTGTTCATTGACGATACCAATGTCTACCGTGTCACCATTCACAAGACCTTTGAAGGTAATCTTACGACCAAGCCTATCAACGGTGCTATTTTCATCTTCAACCCCAGAACTGGACAACTATTCCTTAAGATTATCCACACTAGCGTCTGGGCCGGTCAGAAGCGTTTGGGTCAGCTGGCGAAGTGGAAGACTGCAGAAGAAGTTGCGGCTCTTATTCGATCCTTACCTGTTGAAGAACAGCCTAAACAGCTTATCGTCACTCGTAAGGGTCTTCTGGACCCACTTGAAGTCCACCTACTCGATTTCCCTAACATTTCGATCCGTGCTTCTGAACTTCAACTGCCCTTCCAGGCTGCAATGAAGGTGGAGAAGCTTGCCGATATGATTCTGCGGGCCACGGAGCCTCAGATGGTTCTATTCAACCTCTATGATGAATGGTTGAAGTCTATCTCACCATACACCGCTTTCTCTCGTCTTATCCTCATTCTTCGTGCTCTGCATGTCAACATTGACAAGGCCAAGATTATCCTGAGACCTGATAAGACCGTTATTACCCAGGAGCATCACATCTGGCCTTCGTTGTCTGACGAAGATTGGATTAAGGTCGAAGTGCAACTGCGTGATCTGATTCTTAACGACTACGGTAAAAAGAATAACGTCAACGTTCAGAGTTTGACAACTAGCGAAGTCAGGGATATCATTCTTGGTATGGAGATCAGTGCACCTTCTTTGCAACGGCAGCAGGCCGCCGAGATTGAGAAGCAGCAGGAAGAGCAGAAGCAACTCACTGCTGTTACAACCAAGACGCAGAACGTCCGTGGCGAGGAGCTTATCGTCACCACGACATCCCAGTATGAGCAGCAGTCGTTCGCATCCAAGACAGAGTGGCGTACGCGTGCCATTGCAACTTCCAACCTGCGGACGAGGTCAAATAACATCTACATTTCCTCGGATGACATTCGGGATGAGGGTTACACATACATTATGCCCAAGAATGTTCTCAAGCGGTTCATCACTATTGCAGATCTGCGGGTGCAAGTGGCTGGTTACATCTACGGTAGCTCGCCGCCAGACAATGATCAGGTGAAGGAGATTCGCACGATCGTCATGATCCCGCAGGTCGGTAATACTCGGGAAGTCCAGCTGCCGCACCAGCTGCCACAGCATGACTATCTCAACGGCCTGGAACCCCTGGGCGTTATCCACACCATTTCGGGTAACGAGCCGCCCTACATGACGGCAATGGATGTCACACAACACGCCCGATTGATGAACCAACACTCTAGCTGGGACAAGAAGACGGTGACCATGACCGTTTCTTTCACCCCGGGTTCCGTCTCGCTTGCGGCTTGGGGTCTCACGCCGCAAGGCTACAAGTGGGGTGCCGAGAACAAGGATACAACGTCGGACCAACCACAGGGATTCTCAACCAGCATGGGTGAGAAGTGCCAGCTGTTACTCAGTGACAAGATTCGCGGTTACTTTTTGGTTCCCGAGGATAACGTTTGGAACTATAGTTTCATGGGAAGCTCCTTCGGCAGTGTCGAGAAACGGCCAGTGTATGTGAAGATCGACACGCCCCTGAGATTTTATGATGATCAGCATCGACCTCTGCATTTCCAAAACTTTGCTGAACTGGAAGATATATGGGTCGATCGATCTGATAACTTTGCCTGATCACCAACGGGTGAAAGTATTCAGAAACGTTGTGTATGATTCGCGTATTGTATTGTTTCTATTTTATTTTATTTTCTTTTTCCCGGGACTTGCTCACATTGTGTTGTTTCATAGCATTATTCTATATTACTATTGATTTATTTCCTCATTTACTTTTTTCTTTTTCTTTTTCCCCCTTGTTTGTTTATCCTTTGATATTCTCTTTGATCATGGCGAACTTCTTATTTTATTGTATTAATTGATGTATTGAAGAGAAAAAAAAGCGAGGGATACTTCTGGTTTGACTATGTTACTATGCAACGCTATTACTGAGACGACATCGAGGGTTATTTTTCACATATGCTTGTACAGTAAAGTTTTGCCCTTGTTAGATTAGTTTCAAGTAATTAATGTATGCATTATTTGACATAAAGTATATGCAGTCGAGGCCATTCTATCCGGTGTGGATCAAACGCTTTGCCCATTTGCCCCGGTTCTGAGGTCACAGATGAGTGAGGGAAAATAAAAAAATTAAAAATTAAAACAAATAAAAAGTGGGTATCTCCTCCAGGCAGGGTCAAGAAGGAGATTATTTAAATTAAACGAGATGAAAGATGAGGGGTGAAAGAAAGGGGAAAAAAAAAAAAAAAAGAAAAAGAAAAAAGAAAGAAAGAAATGTAAGAGAGAGATGGGATGAATGGTAATCAAACATGAACAACAATGAAAAAGAAAATAAAAAGAAAAATAAATAAATAAATAAATAAAAGAAGAAAAAGAAGCCCGCGGCATCTGTATGGGTCTGTTTCTAGTTAGTGTCTACAATCTTGTGACATTCTTGTCCAATGACTTTTGTGGCTTCAAGCCTCCCAAAAGACCTCTCAACAAACATATGTCCACACAATTACCCAAACAGGCAATAGACACCAACAACACCCACCTTTTTCTCATTTTTCTTTTTCTTTTTCTCCCTTTTCCTTTTATGTTTTATTTTTGAAAACCTTTTCTTTTCTTTTCTTTTCTTTTTGTTTATTCATATTTTTTTCTCTCCTCTCCTCCGAACCCTGCTTCCTTCACGGCTGTGCTCCGTACGCCACCTTCCCATTATTGTCTCCGGCTATATCCGGGGACTCTAAACTTCTCTCCCTCTCTTTTTCTCTTTCTCTCCCTCCATAATTTGAAATGGGTCATTTCTCTCTCTAGCAATTTACCCCGTCATTGGAGAGGGGTGCAGCTCCGGGGAATTTTATTTTATTTTAATTTCATTGTTGTTCCGTGTTAGGGCAACTTCCATCGGCCGTGCCAGGGTTGAAGATCATCCTTCTTTGATGGTCTCAAAACCTCTAATCCAATGGGCTGAGAGCTCGGGACAAAAAGTCAAATTACACTCCGGAAACTTCACTCGGACCATGCGAACTTAAGCTGCAAGATTATACTAGATAACCTCGACGATGTGATCCACCTTTGGGTCTCGAGTTATATAGCTACCGCGTATCACCTGGAAGCGCTATACCAAGGATGGTGCTTCAATTACGTACGGTTTGAGCCCCTACTTTCCGTTTAAGAAATTGACGATTAGGGATTTAAACTGACTAGTGAACCAGGCGGCGCTGAACAACCCGTTCTTCGCCACACGTTCTCGGACGCTAGTTCAGGCTATTACTTCCGACCGTTTTCCAGCCAGCGGTTTCGCTCGCCTTGAGGGAAGTTGATCGCGAACAATTAAGGTTGGATAAAGCTCCTTTCATAGAAGGGTTATTAAACTTTTGACGGCTACTTATCGTGCTACCTGGAAGTTCTTAATGGGATTCTCTCTTGATTCACCCCTCCCCTCCCCCCTGCTCAACTATAACACCCTTGCTAATTTGTTCCGGCCGAAGTATTAGTCTATCACGGAGAATCAAGAAACGTAGTAAGTTAAGAGCGAGGGAAAAGGAAAAAGAAAAAGAAAAAGAAGAAAAGAAAA
>ML742332.1:1200-30518 GCA_009193465.1 Aspergillus avenaceus
CCCCCCCCTCTCTCTCTCTCTCTCTCTGTGTGTGTGTGTGTGTGTGTATGATGAAAAGGAAAAGCAAAAGTCTTACTCCAGTGTACTTGAAAATAGAATTGGAATAATTTGCTATCTGGTAGTTCGATTATTTTGGACTTTGTCGGCCGATTATATGGGTCTTTTCATAGATACTTTCCCTATCTTAAACCCAAACTGGCATTTAAAAAAAATCTAGAATTAAATGACCGCTAACAAGGTCCGTTACTCGTGCTGCCATACAACAAGCCTGTGGTGTGACAGCTTATTCCGTACATCATGTGCTAGTATGAAACCACCTCCCATACCTCCCCCTGCGGGTGCTCCTCCATGGGTGTCACGTGATCAGGCGGAGATGCCAATATTTCCGGCAACCGTTTTTTCCCGATGCATTCCCAATCAGCCTTGCCCGCTTTGGGTTCACCGGACTTGGTCCCGTACTTAAGTCGATGGAGCGGAAAGCTGCAAGGTCACGGAAATAATCGGAAACACAGCATCGAAACGGCCGAATACCGGTTAGCAAAAAGTCCAGTAATCTCTGGGTCTTCCCCATTCAACTTGTCCATAGGATAGGTATTATTGGCCATCTTGGTAATGATACCGTTAATGGATTGCAGAAAAGATGGCTGGGCCCTGCCTGGCAAAGATTACTACGCAAGCACATTGTTACCCAGCTTTTCTGGTGGTGACCTACTGATTCCAGGAACAACTTAGTAAACGGCGGATTATTCGGTACCGCTATTGCGACCAACATCTTCATTCGAGCGACGCTGTAGTGGCCGTTGACTCTTGGGTCAAAAACTCAGTCTCAGTGCAATAAATGCATGGCCTGACCCCTCACCACCTGACTACCCTTCGTTGTCATTGTGGCCTGGTTTCTATGTTGGCAATCGACTTGTCCCGAAATACTGGAGTGTGGTTGTTAAGAACAAACCGGATGAGTGCTTTGTATGTACACAATGAGATAACAGAATCTGGTTTTGCTACTCCTTACCTTTTGCGGTCTATTATTCCTCGCAAAAGCGTGCTAGATGCTACATGATGAACGTATTATTCTATAGAGTTGATACTAAGGTGTATATATATATATATATATATATATACATATAGTATAGTTTGTTCTGAAGTCAGTGAACTTGATATTAAGCTGGGTACTATATAAACTGGACTTTGAGATCGACAATCTGCATTTCACGCAGATATATGTACAATAAAAAACAGGCCTTTTCCATGTGTAAGATTTCTTAAATAATTTGAAGTTATAATTTGATAATAAACACTTGGGGCTGTAATTATTTTGAATGTTCGATGTTCACATGGGAAACTCTTCCATTCTCACTCAACCCTGATAAGAAATAGCGATAGACATGCAAGTCCGGTAGCATCGTTAAATGCAACAACTGTATAAAATAATTACATTTATAAGGAAGTATTTCAAACAAACTGTGAAACCAGTATTAACACATTTACACCACATTGATAATTACTAACATCCAATATGAAATAGAACTAAAGGAACTACTATGGCCATGGTGACTTGACAAAGATCATTTTAATGTGTGATAGTATTATCGGAGGAGTGCAGCTTAATGTGGAGTTTGGAATGTTTGTTATTTTTTACTTTTGTTTGGTTTGTCTCCCTCAATACTTTTCGATCTTAGTTACAACACTCACAAATCCTCCTACATCAACCTCCTCCCCTTCGCATTCTATTTCTTATACCGGTCATTCATTCATTCATTCGATTTTTTTTCTCTTTCCTTTTAACTGAATTCTTTTTTGGATGAAGTTGCTTTGTAATAAAGAAGCAAGGGATCAATTACGAACCAGAAAAGAAAAACAGTAGTAGCTCATTTATAGGCAGGAGCCCGTGTAGAGAGGTCTACTTTATTGCCCGCGGTAGTACCCTTAATGCTATCACAAATGAGTCCGTGCGATATCTGAAAAAAAAAAAAAAATTAAAAACATTTATAGCACCAGGGTCCATATATCCTTGCTCATTATTGATTTTCTCCCCCCCTTGGGATTTGGCCGATCATGATGCTCTCACTTCCACTTCTCACACCTCGAGATGTATGTCGTCCTTGCACAAGACGGCTTAGAAGAGCGAATGGCATATCTAACCTTGCCTCTGGCTCCTTTTAGTCTCATGAGCTTTGGTTCGGCTCCTCTCAGCTTTATCGCTCCTCGGCTCAACATTCCCTGTCGCATAACGAACCACAAGGCGATCTCCATCGCAATGGCAGCAATACCTCCAACGGACGTGTGTTTCTCGCACCCACGACCTCCGGTAGTACTCTTTCGTCCTTACTTCTCGAAGAACGCGCGCTTCGCGCCCGCAAGAACAACATTGCTTCATTTGGTTATTCGTGGATCAAGCCCGCGGGGTGTGCCAAGACTATGCTGGGTATGAAAGAAGAGGAGGCAGAGAGAGAGGAAGCGCTGGCGGCGGCAGCGGCAGAAATGGCAGCAACAGCAGCTGCGGCTGAAGCCGGGGGTGACGGAACGGATGGGTTCGGTACTCAACATGATGAGGTCCAAGACGACACTGGCATGGAAAGAGACCTGGATGATGATATCCCTGACGCAGATGCGGAGGGACTTGTCGAGGAGGGAGAAGAAGGCCTCGAAGATGAAGGTGCTGCGGATGAGGAGGGCTACATGGAACGAGATTTGGATGACGATATTCCCGAGGCATATCCCGATGAATATGACGATGACGATCGGGTCGTTGATAGCGGAGAAGAAAACGAGGAATACTTTGATAACCAACCAGACTTAGATGACGAAATCCCCAGCGCCAGCGAAATAGATGATGAGCTGGAAGGTATCAGCGAGGGAGACATGGGTCGTGACCTAGATGACGATGTGCCTGAAGCTGCTGAAGACCGTTCCGAACAAGAAGATGAGTGGCAACATACCGACACGGATGCCGAATTTGATGATGAGGATGACGTGAGTTTCTCGCACGACCCGTTTACACAGAGTCTACGAGCCAGTGTAACTAGTAGTCGTGGTTTGCCTCCGGCGCCTGTTCGGCCGCGGGAGACAGAGGCTCAACGTCGATTCCTTCAACGTTGGAGTGGCGGCGGTGATGTCTTCGACACTAGCAGCATGCTTGTTGATGAGGATGATCTACGCGCGTCTGTCACGAGTCAGGGAAGTCGACGGAGCTTTTTAAGCAGGTTCCCCAGACGACGGACTGGAGGATCCCGGGATAATATCAATTAACACAATGGCTTATTCAACTATTTTTTATCTGATTGCCTGTGTGTTTTATTTTAATTGTTTATGGATATAATGGAAACAGTCTGGTTCGAAGCTTGGCGTTGGGCATCGGAAAACCTTGGGAGTTTGAGGACCAAAGCATTAGATATGGAATTGGTCTTTTCCCTTTTTCTTTTTAGTTAGGCTGCTTTTATTAACATCTTAAACAGTTCAGTTGTACTGCACAAAGCATATTTATATGTTTCAGTGGTCTAATCGACCTCAACTCTACCCGATGTTAGACCCAACCCCCTTAATCGCACAGATAGAAAGGACCGGTATGTAATTCCGTACATGTAAAATGGCAAAAGTTCCTGAGTCTCCTGCTGGATCAATACGTGGCATGACTATGAATAGTGACCTCTCAACTTAGTATACGGGATAAAACATAACTGTTGCAAATTGAAATAGGATATGAAAGGGACCAGATAGTCGTAAAGATGACGACTTAGGGAAACTCTAGGAGAAAAAGCCCAGATTAATCCATTGAATCATTCCAGGCGTAACGAATACATTATGTTCATTCATAGCTAAATGTCGTATATACAAGCACAACAGTATATTAGTAAGGGTTAGACTTGGGATCCTTCAAAGATATTAAATATCAAACCCACGCATGTAAGCATCATCGTCGTCGCCGTCGTTGTAGAGGTAATGTACGACCTCAAAATAGCACGTGTCATATGAGATCGCACATGAGATGTGTAAATTTCAAAATGCCACACCGAGGTTATTGCTTTTAACAACACATCGCTATGGTATATGCATGAACTGGCGGTGGGAGGAGAGTCAGATACCGCGGTCCAGGTGTCAACTATCAGTTCTATTGGCCGTCGGAGATATTCGTGTGGATTTGAGCCTATTGCATTCGCAGGAATCCAAGACTATCACCACAAAGGCAACAGTCCGATTCACCAGGTCATCCAGCTGAATGATGATAAACACAAAGCAAACCTTAGGTTTGCGTGTTTTCCCACACATGAATATATACTGATCGCTCAGGTCAACCACACATAAGCGAAGAGCATGAAAACAGCCAGGAAGAAAACTAGCCATACGCGCCAGCCGACACCTGTCCGTTCCGCCATGCGTAACATGCGATTCATATTCCCTCGTATCCGAAGACGAGTGTTATCGAAGGAATCGTTGAGTTCGGTGATGGTCGAAGTATCCCGAATCTCGTCGCCAATGGCAAGCGTAAGCTGAATATTAAAACATTAGTTTAATTTAGCATTTCTGCAAATTGAACAAAGACCTCACATTCTTCAGCATCTTGACCTTTGCAGTGATGCCTTCCACTTCGGCATCATTTTGTGATTCAAGGTGAGACAGGACGGCATCAGAATAGTGCCCCCTACACCACCATTAGCATTCAGCTGGCTTTGTTGCCTTCTATTGGCTGTTCGAACTGACTTAGCATTCGGCGTCGCGGTCCGATAGCCTCCTCCTGTAGAGCCTCCGTTCAAAGGCCCACTGCTAGCTGAGCCATTGTATCCCCCATAGCCATACCCACCAACCGGGGCAGGCGATCTACTGGCAGGTCGGGAATTGCCGCCGTAAGAATCAAAAAGAGAGGACGATGCACGAGGATCGCGTTGGTGAATGTTAGAGCGCGAGAATCTAAGCATCACATTGACGGTGTTAGCTAGGAACAACAAACTGATGGACCAGCCAGAATCTCGCATACCGTGAAGCCATGATGAAGATAGGTTGAAACCCGATGGGAGGTTTTCAGAAAGCTGGTATAATTAAATAACTTGTCGAACAGCTAGTTGGCAAGCATTGTGTAGTGATAAAAGATTCAGTAAGCAATTATTAATTGATCCAAGTTATGTTTTATTTGCGTGCGACAGACAACCCATTCAAAATGGATGACTGAATGACAGACATTTGGCGCCTTGAATCTCGGAATAACAAGTAATGGGGAACCGAAACCAACCCAAGTACCCGAAGGTTACTCCAGATTGTTAGGTTTTCATCCATTGGTTGGATTGGATCATTCCATCCATTTCCGGCCCATCTGCCATATATGGTATAGTGTTCCTATTTAGGAAAGGTGCTTCTGAAGTTTCCTTTTCGGAGTAGATACCCAAGGCATATGTTATTACTTCACATCTACAATGCAAGGAAACAACGAACAATAGAGGTTATCCTACAGTAAGTAATTAATTCTAGTATCAGATCCTGCTTGTGGAGACCGAGAGCCATAACATTATGAATATGATACAATTCTCATCATGCAGCCTAAATATGACAGAATCATAAGGCGAGATTGTTCGCAAATTGTTTTAGATTTATCATAATGTCCAGTACCATCAGATATCCGTAATTCTGTTGGGGAATTAAAAAAACAAAAACAACTCGATACTCGGTATGCCCCTTATCCGGAACCCAGGCAAAAATAAGATAGAAATCTCCCACCGAAATGAATAAGTACCGGTGACTAGGATCCAGCTCCCAACATGATATTATTTGTTTATTTTTCGCTCTTCTCAATTTCACAAAAGGGAAGGGAGAACGAAACTACCAAGGGCCGATAGATTATTCTAGTCGCGTACGTTGGTGTCATTGGGCCTAAAGTCCTCGTCATCATCGTCATCATCGCCCTCGTCCCTGATCTTCGTCGCAGCATCTTGGAAGTCGATGGTCTTGCCGCGTGTACGTCGTCCACCGGAGATGATGTTATCTTCAGAGATTGGCTCGAGGTTGTCTTCATCGTCTTCATCGTCTTCTGTGAAGAAAAAAATGTTCGAGTTAACATTAGGCGACAAGGGGAATGGCTTAATAGCTACTGTACGTGAAGTAGCAACCAGCTGGATTTTCAAAATTTACCTTCCATCTAAAAATAAGTTCAAAGTTAACATTGTATCCCTCGATTGGCAAAACGCAAATAAGGTGTACGTACCATGTCTTCATTTTCACTCTCTTCGCTTTCATCTTCATCCATGCTCACATCCATGGCAGTGGGTTCATTAGTGGCTTTCCCCTTGCCCTTATCAATAGCGGCGGCATCAGAGGCATTGGCGGCAAGATTATTGCTCAAAGGGGTAGTGGCCTGGTTGTTGTCACCCATGGTGGATATAATTGAAGTGTTGTGCGTTTGTTGCTCAAGGCCGATGGATGATGATTAGGAAAGAGGGAGAGAAACCTCTTTGAAGGGGGGGGAGTTAAAATAAACAAGTGAAGTCCAGGGATGTGGAAAAAAGGAGGACAAGCCTTTAAAGTAATAGTTGTAGGCAACTTATGAAATAAAGAAGACAAACATTTCCTATTGCAAGGGGACAGAGATTCACCTTAACTTGAACCTTCCTTGGCAGTACGGAATGCTGATTGGTTACATGGCCTGACGATCGCCCACCCTGCTCCCGTGATGGCGCTTACCATCTTGGGTGTGTCATAACCTAATGGATGGATCCATGTACCTAGGTACCTATAAACACCATTTTACTTAATTTGTATACTAAACTACTGTGAGGTTGGGTGTTGAACATGTAGAACTATTCTATTATATAGTTAACCAATATCTATTGAGAAATAGGTGTAATATGCGCAGATTGCTCACATGTTTAGAGATCCGTGGATTTATGTTTTCTCTGGGCTTTGATTATCAAAGCATATACTACCCCTTGAATTCTCCATGGAGCTCTCAACTCAGAGGGGAATTGTAATCTCATACCTTACCATGATAAGACACTATTTATGTAACCACCAGTTATCTGGTCTTTATAATAAAGCAAGTAAGTTAAGCCACAGTAAAAGAAGCCAAGTTGATATGGGTGGGTAGACCCCATGTATGAGCCTATAAATATTCCTGGTAAGTTTTGTCAAACTTAACAAGGCATCAAATGGGAAGAAAGCGATAGTATCTGTTAGATTGGGAATAGAAAGTATCCTAAACCTATAGCCCCTTGAAGGGTATTTGACATGTATTCATTTATCTATCACTTGCCTATTGGAAGCGTGCCAAGAGCCAAAACCCAAAGAATACTTAGTATTACTTACTACACGGAGTGAAGACAATGTAGAAGACAACCTTAGTATGTGTACATTGGAAGAAAGGTCCAGACTCGCTAGATGATTGTTAGTCAGCTATCGCCGCATTTAACTACCGGCACCTTAATTTTTATTTATTTAATTTTTTTTTTAAAAAAAAAATTCAAGCAATGACTTCATGAGAAACTTTCCGAATAGCATCGATAAGTATTTCACCCACAGATGATGTATTGCGGCTAACTTAGTTCATCGACGGCGGTGCTCTCCCCACAACTATTGCATCCGTGGTAACTACAAAGAGCCCGATTGGTTATGATGATAGATTGAAAGTGAAGGGGGAAAATATCACAGTTAGATAGGAAATTATGTAAAAGGTTTACACAGTCTGTAAGAGATTTGTGATTCAGGGTGGAAACGGAAGCTATACAGAGTAGGTAGATTTCATATGAGCTTCTTAGCATGGCGCTTATTTTAGGAAGTAATAACAATAAATGGATAATCAAAAAAGTGTAAATCTTGGAAATGGAAGAAAAGGAAAGAAAGAAAGAAAGAAAGAAAGAAAGAAAGAAATAGCAGTTCTCTCACCTATTACATCATCTAATCGACCCCGCCAACCTAGAACCCCCAATAAGAAAAAAACAAAAAAGACCCCTCGAATCATTACCATAGTGACAACTGGATTATCATTTACTTGTTTGTATCGAAAAAAAAATTATTAAAATAAAATTCGGATAAAATACAATAAAATAAAATAAAATAAAATAAAATAAAATAGAAAATACCTATTCTCTGAGTAACTGCCAGGAACTTACCAGAAAAGACTAGAATCGACTTGAATTTTCTTTCTTTCTTTCTTTTTTTTTTTTTAAAAAAAAAAAAAAATTAAAATGGAAATCTCAGTGGAAAGGGCCAGAACCAACCCACTGGGTGAATTTTCAAAATTTCCTTGTCCGGGACCCGCATAAAACGAAAACCATAGAAGTCCATGGATGCCCATCGAAGCTATGACTTGCTAGAAGTTTCGCTGGAGTAGTAACTCACCGCCCACCACTATATCAACTGTAGTGCTCGCACAATTCTCTGCATCTTTTCTCCATACTAAAATCTTCTCAACTGAAATTCCTCTAGACTCTCTATTTGTATTATACCCTGATCCTTTTTTCTTTTATCACACATTCTCGATTCCCATTCCCCGTTACGAGTTTTCCTTTCCTTTTCATCTTATTTTAACGAATTAAATTTCTTCACAATGGCCCCCGCTGTCGGTATTGACTTGGGTACCACCTACTCCTGTGTGGGTGTGTTCCGTGATGACCGCATCGAAATCATTGCCAACGACCAGGGTAACCGTACCACCCCATCTTTTGTGGCTTTCACCGATACCGAGCGTCTCATCGGTGATGCCGCCAAGAACCAGGTCGCCATGAACCCTCACAACACCGTTTTCGATGCTAAGCGTCTGATTGGTCGTCGTTTTGGCGATGCTGAAGTTCAGGCTGATATGAAGCACTGGCCTTTCAAGATTGTCGAGAAGGCGGGCAAGCCCATCATCGAGGTTGAGTTCAAGGGCGAGCAGAAGCAGTTCACCCCTGAGGAAATCTCTTCCATGGTTCTGACCAAGATGCGTGAGACTGCTGAGGCCTACCTCGGTGGCACCGTCAACAACGCTGTCATCACTGTCCCTGCCTACTTCAACGACTCCCAGCGTCAGGCCACTAAGGATTCCGGTCTTATTGCTGGTTTGAACGTTCTGCGTATCATCAACGAGCCCACTGCCGCTGCCATCGCCTACGGTCTTGACAAGAAGACTGAGGGTGAGCGTAACGTCCTGATCTTCGATTTGGGTGGTGGTACTTTCGATGTTTCTCTTTTGACTATCGAGGAGGGTATCTTCGAGGTCAAGGCCACCGCTGGTGACACTCACCTGGGTGGTGAGGACTTTGACAACCGTCTTGTTAACCACTTCGCTGCTGAATTCAAGAGAAAGAACAAGAAGGGTTAGTGTTTTCTTTATTCTTGCCTTTTTTTTTTTTACCTTGAGAGAACTAGACACTAACTATAATATAGATCTTACCACTAACGCACGTGCTCTCCGTCGTCTTCGCACTGCTTGTGAGCGTGCTAAGCGTACCCTCTCTTCTGCTGCCCAGACTTCCATTGAGATCGACTCTCTCTTCGAGGGTGTTGACTTCTACACCTCCATCACTCGTGCTCGTTTCGAGGAGCTTTGCCAGGATCTCTTCCGTGGCACCATGGAGCCTGTTGAGCGTGTGCTCCGTGATGCTAAGATCGACAAGTCCTCTGTTCATGAGATCGTCCTTGTCGGTGGCTCCACCCGTATCCCCAAGATCCAACGTCTTGTCTCCGATTTCTTCAACAAGGACCCTAACAAGTCTATCAACCCCGATGAGGCCGTCGCCTATGGTGCTGCTGTCCAGGCTGCTATCCTCTCTGGTGACACTTCTTCCAAGTCGACCAACGAGATCCTCCTGCTCGATGTTGCCCCTCTGTCTCTCGGTATCGAGACCGCTGGTGGTGTGATGACTGCCCTCATCAAGCGTAACACTACCATCCCCACCAAGAAGTCTGAGACCTTCTCTACCTACTCCGACAACCAGCCCGGTGTGTTGATTCAGGTCTACGAGGGTGAGCGTGCTCGTACCAAGGACAACAACCTGCTTGGCAAGTTCGAGCTTACTGGCATCCCCCCCGCTCCTCGTGGTGTTCCCCAGATTGAGGTCACCTTCGATCTTGATGCCAACGGTATCATGAACGTCTCTGCTATTGAGAAGGGCACTGGTAAGACCAACAAGATCACCATCACCAACGACAAGGGTCGTCTTTCCAAGGAGGATATCGAGCGCATGCTTGCTGAGGCCGAGAAATTCAAGGCTGAGGATGAAGCTGAGGCCTCCCGTATCCAGGCCAAGAATGGTCTTGAGTCCTATGCCTACTCTCTTAAGAACACCATCAACGAGGGCAAGCTCACCATCTCCGACTCTGACAAGGAGAAGGTTACCAGCAAGGTTGATGAAATCATTGGCTGGCTCGACAACAACCAGACTGCTACCAAGGATGAGTACGAGTCTCAGCAGAAGGATCTTGAGAGGTATGTGACATGATTATTTCTTTAAACACCCGTTCGATTTGATGCTAACTGTTTCCTAGCGTTGCCAACCCTATCATCTCTGCTGCTTACGGCGGTGCTGCTCCTGGCGGTGCCCCTGGCGGTGCTGCTCCTGGTGGCGGTGCTCGTACTGCTGACGAGGTTGAGGAGCGCCCCGAGGAATTGGACTAAATGCCTTAGAAAATGGCACTCATCTTTCTTCTTTTCTTACTGCTGTTTGCGAACAGGCGATCGGCTTTAATGGTTTCTGTTTTAATTCTCTACGCTTGTTTTAACGAAATTATGGGATTTTCTTTTAGTGCTTTGTGCACGACTGCATAGAATCAATTCTAGTTGCATGATAACTTTGCAGAATTTGGGTGGGAAAAGTTCATTAACGATCAATGAATATTTTCAATATTAATGTTCTTTCTGTCTTTGATTCCGTAGAACCCAGAGCTACCAACCAACCTTTGCTTGATGCGGGGTAGATGCATGTATACCTAGACCGAGTCAGCGTTAATTGAAAACCTCCGCGCGGTCAATTCCTACAATCCGAATAGAAGAGGAATGGGCTGAACCTCACGCATATTTTCATATTATGTATATCGAACAAGAGCCCAATCCCTTGCCCCATTAAGAAAGGCCATGTTTTGTTGCACCGGAACTTTGCCGCTCACGTTATGATTATAAACCCTCGAAGTCTCCCGCCCACCATCGTTGTAGTCGTCTGCCCCCCAGTTGCAAAATCTCTTTACCGGAACCGATCTCTGAACCCCGCTCAGGGAATTTCTCGCGCTGGTCCCGACGAATCCGAAGAAAGGCGGCGGAAACTCCGATTGTCAGAGCAAAAAGAGGATCTCCGAGTCTGTTCATGCAAACGAACCAAAGAAGGTTGTTATAAGTAGCTGGTCTATTGCAGTGGTTCGCATGTACACCTCTCGGGCGATGTATACTGGACTGATGAAAGCAATGCGGTAACGTACTTGGATATTAGGTAGACTGGCATCATGAGGGTCTGTTTCCGTTGAGATGCTCTTGCTTTGGTCTGTTGACTGGGTTGGATCCCAATGGACACTCATGAATTTGGGGCAGATTTCCCTGTTACTCACGTGATGTTCACCAGCCACGAGATCTGACCGGATGGTCAATATAATGATTTATAGCCAGCAAGGAAAACCGATCATATTATACTAAGTGGAGTTTCATTCCTTTCAACCAGACCCTATCCTCAACCCAGACATAGAAAAAGAACAAGAGATAAAGTCTATGGAAAAAAACAGATGGCTTAACAGTATGCTCTATAATAGGTACCGCCAGCCGCATGAAGAAAGAACATTACAGCCTGCTATTAAAATCATTCCGTGCTTTTTTATTTATACGACTTGGCCGAACGCAGGGATCAACGTCTGAGCCAGCCAGAAGCTGAAGACAAGCTTAGGTCCGGTCATCAGCAGCTTGGGCGTTAAGCCCTTGAAGAAACTGGTGAATCCCTCATTCTTCATCATGTTAGACACGATGCGGAAGCCTGACTCGGGGTTCTCGAAGTTGCGGTTCTGGATACGGGTTTTGATCACATCCAGGGGAGCCGACACAACCAGGGAAGCACTAGCGCCACAGACAGAGGCCACGAAATTTTGGGACCAAGAAGCTGAGTTATAGTCCTTCAAGCTGTATATGTATTCTTTAGCGAACGCAGAACCGCCGAAAAGCTGCATAATAGTCAGTACCTAACTTGAGGTCTAATGGTCTAAACATACCGCAAATGATCCGGGAGCATTACGGGCTGCAGTCCAGCCGGCGCCACGGTAGAGTCCCATGCCCTCATCGGAAATAATCTTGAAAAGACCACGTCCACGGAAAGCCTCAGGGTTCGTCTGGCGCTTAATTTTCAAAACATCCAAAGGAAGAAGAACAATTTCACCAATGCCAATCACACTGCGTAAATTAGCAACTTGTCCGGGACTGTGATTATGGACGAACCAACCTTCCAGCAGTGGCGTGCATGATGGCCTTGCCAGTTCCCTTTCCGAAAGCGTTGTCGAAGTCGGCACCGTGATGCTTGGCTAGGTAGTCCCGCGCGAATGGCTGACCACCATACTTGTAAATTCGTTGAAGGACCTTCAGTACTAAAATCAGCGCACCATACAAAGCTATTTACGTCCAGACCAGAACACATACCTTATATCCGGCGGCGTAGCCAAGACCAGGAAAGAGGGAGGTGAACTTGCGGCCGGCAGAAGCGCCGGCATATTCTCTGAAGACAACTTGATTGAAACCGCTGGCCGAGGTAATCTAGCAACACATTAAGTCAGTCAGGAATGCGCCAAGTAGTATTTGCATAAAACTCACCCTGGTCTGGTTGCTCATCAATCGCTTTGCGGTTGTATCAACCTTTGAATATCGTTAGCACCAATCACCAATTGCCACGGATAAACAATCCCAGGAAGTCCGTACAGGATGAAAGACCATTAGCTCCGCAATTCCAGCGGATCCTAGTAGTGTTATAGATGATTAGTGACCCATCACAGCTTGCAGTCTCAATGCGTAAATACACACCGGAACCCAGAAGGCGAGCAGTCGCAGATTCCTTCTTCACATCCTTTGAGGCAGAGCCAGCAGCAGCTTGATGGATGGCAGGAGACATTTTGCAGTCTTTGGCAGTCGTGAAGAAAAATCGTAATTTTTATTTTTATTTATTTATTTCTTTAAGAGAAAAAAAAAAAAAAAAAAAAAAAAGAGAGAAAAAAAAAGGCCCCGACTTAGTACTCTTTTTTCCCTCTTGTTACAGGAAGGATGACAAGGGTAAGAAGAACAAGGATAATTGACCACAAGAATGAATTCGAGATGACTCAATTGGGGCAATCAAGTCAAACTAGGGAAGGGAAGATGAAAAGAAAGCAGAGCAGAGAAAGTCCAAGTGAGCAGTCATCGTCTAATTTGCGCCGACTCGGACTTTCCTTCAAAGTAAACCGCGCTAGTCCTAAACAAGACATGGACAATCGGCGTCTTTATCGGAGATGCGGATTAGATAATCGAATGTCAAAATTAAATATATTACATAAGAATCTTGGATATAAATGGGGCATAACTGTCTTCACTACACTGTATTTATTGGGTACTGTATACTTAAAATACTATATTCGTGTATCATTCTTTAACTTACGGATCTGGTGGTTATTGTATGCGCACCAACATGCTTCTTGTTCTTACAGGCCCAGTATTATATGAATAATACATCACTATGAAATTCGAATTAGTTGTCACTATAAAAAAGCCTCACCACACATCGGCCCACTCTAGCGGCTTGCTACTAGAGGCAACATCGCAACGAAAACTCTACCGGTCTCATTTGTAAGTACCATGGATAGAAAACGCAATTCGGGAAGATTTCATTTGAATAAGATCATATGGAAAGTAAGGAACACCAGATATAACGCCTGCACGCATGAAGAATCACCAGAAGATCTAAACAACCCTTTCGCCTTGTTCCAGAGTGACTGGTCTCACGTCCGGGCCCATAGCAGAACAATTACCGACGATGAGCACAGATTATAGTCGTCGGAAGAATGACAGGTTAGGGCTTTAAAGATCGCCAAATGTGTTCTCTCCAGAATACCTAGATATTGCGTCAGTAAGAGTTAAGAGAGATATACGCAAATGGAAGACATACGTGATGTACAGAAAGCCATCTTCGTCCTTGTGCTCCTCGTAGATACTGCTCATCAGTGCAGCTGTCGGTGGTAGCACTTCGTCGACGAAGATGAAGATAGCCTTCTCCGGTGACAGCTTGATGCGTTTGCGGATGACATAGACAAACTGTCCGACAGTGAGGTCTGCGGGAACAAGATATTTCTTCTTATCAATAGTAGCAATGTCTGATTTCTCGACTTTTTCACAGATCACCTATAGACCAGGATCGAGATCGAGTTAGCATCTCAAACAAGCGGTGAGTGAACAGCTGATGATCCGACGACAGACGGAAGACGGGCAAGAACATTATCCTCAGAGAGGATACAACCAGATACAATATAATATTAGAATGATAAGAAACATACCGGAATACGATCTGCGTATTTTTGACGGATGCGTTCGGCTTCTGCCTTGCGCTTCTCAAAGGGGTGTTCATCCTTAAATTTGGAGCGCATAGTGATAGTAACGGGTCAGGTAACAAGGACAACCGAGCGGAATCGCAAGGTCAGATATCAGTAAAGGATACTAAGGCCTTTGACAAGATAGACTGCAGATAGCCCGAGGTGTAGAGTGATGCAAGTGATGGTTGAACTAATAGATGGGTAATAGGGAGGAGGTTGGATTGATGACAAAAGGGAAACGATCCAAGCCCCGCGTCATGGGCAATCCTACGGCTGATAAGGCCGCCAGGGAAGAGCGGATCACGGGGTGGAGGCGGTGAATAGCCCCACACGTGAGTCAAGATCATGTGTCCCGGTCATCTTCCTCGACAAAAGTCATTAATTCATAAAGATATTGTGCGGGCCACTTCCTCATATCTATTTTCATTGAAAGCACCAGCATCAAAGCTTATACAGGACGTCATATTTTCACGTGGTGAGAGTCATCTGGTTTATTAACTTAATGACATCGTTGAATACTGCAAAAAGGAGTTAGTACTGTGGGTGTCTGCCTCCACTTGATCAGCGGCTAGGCTATTGAAGGTACGCTACGCAGCTATACTCCGTAGAGTACTTGTGTACAGTGTAGACTGTACACTGTACACAGTATGTTCTCCATACAGAGTCTTGATTACCAACGGTTCAAGTATATGGGCAGTCATCGATCCACCGTGACTCACATTCCATAGGTAATGTATGTGAAACCCCTTTTCGGGTCTTTGAACTTTCCCATTCCAACTTTGCAGGTGATCTATGCAAACGATACAAATTGCTTACTTAATATATGAGTCAGCGGTGGAGGGATATTGACAAATAATGCAAACAGCATTATTTATTCCGGATGTTCTGACTACGGATGGTCCCATACACTTTTGGCCCAGGCAAGGACCCAAGCTTCAAATTTGGAATAGTCTTTGCCTACCAAAAAATAATAATAACAAAAAGAAAAGGTGGAACCTTTCGGGCGCCGTCTGTCCATTCATATTGTTCCGTCACCGTCTGACCTTTTTCTAGAGATCAGCTAACTCCCATTCTTACCTATAACTATGGCCTTGCCCCGGCCGTATATACCTCTTAGGAGGTCATTCTACCGCTTCCTTTCGCCGACAGCTCGCACGTCTACTCGCTTGTCCCGTAGCTTCCAGGGTGCACCACGCAGTTATTCATCAAAGCAAGAGCCTAGCGAATCAAAACCTTTTACTGTGTGGAGGCCTTACTTGCGATTGGCCATTGGAGTCCCTTTCATCGGAGCTCTAATATATTCCATGGTATTTTGACCTCAGTGAACTAGATGAAACTTCATATCAGTGCTTATTATTAATAAAAATCAACAGATGACAGAGGAAGTGACCGAGCTCGACTCCCCGTCGATTGTGGAACTCGATGAAACATTGAAAAAGCAGGCAACCATTGGCGAGAACTCTCCTATGCGTTTACGAATGGAAAAATTAATAAAGGAGCACCAAAATAAGATAGTGGAGGAGTTAAGCCGGATTGATGGCAACCAATTCAAAACTGACACCTGGGCGCGCCCCAATGGAGGAGGTGGTATATCTTGTGTACTTCAGGATGGAAATGTCTTCGAGAAAGCAGGCGTCAATGTGTCGGTTGTATACGGCGAATTGCCCCGGGCCGCTATCGAGAAGATGAGAGCAGACCACAAATCGTTTGTTGGGACGGATGTGGACTCTCTGGAATTTTTTGCTGCCGGCCTTTCCCTTGTCCTGCACCCTCATAACCCCATGGCACCGACGGTCCATTTGAACTATCGCTACTTCGAGACTTCGGACCCCAAGGACCCCATAAATGGGGATAAAAATTGGTGGTTCGGTGGCGGTACGGATTTAACACCCTGTTACCTGTTCCACGAAGATGCCAAGCATTTCCACCAGACCATCAAAGACGCCTGTGATAGACATGATGCAACGTATTATCCCAGGTTCAAAGCTTGGTGCGATAAATACTTTTACCTTCCACATCGCCGGGAGGCTCGTGGTGTCGGAGGCATTTTCTTCGACGACCTTGATGCTAGCTTTTTAGAGTCCTCGGCGACTTCGTCCCAGAATCCTCAGGAAACTTTGTTTTCGTTCGTCTCCGATGGCCTTGCTTCTTTCCTTCCATCATACGTGCCAATCATCGAACGCCGAAAGGATATGCCTTACACTCCCGCACAGAAGGAATGGCAACAGCTCCGGCGTGGACGCTATGTGGAATTTAACCTCGTTTATGACCGCGGTACGAGTTTTGGCTTGCGCACGCCTAACGCGCGTATTGAGAGCATTTTAATGAGTCTTCCGCGCACTGCTAGCTGGGCCTACATGGATCCGGTATCAGGTACTCGGACCGAAGCCTCTATCGAGGACGAAGAGAATCTGAGTGACGATAAGCAGCCTGAGAAAGAGATCATGGATGTCCTGAGACATCCCAGACAATGGGTGTAGACCCGTTGCTCTGCCTGTAAATTACTGTAACCACCTTTAGATAAAAGTTGCCTTAGTCTGTACAGTAGTAATAAAAGTGGCCGGTGAGCAGCTACCATGTTTATTGTGTATCGCATTCACGCACATGTACAAACCCAGTTCCCCAGTGTATCTGCACGCATGGCCTGCATTGGAAGTTGTGATAAATTAACGCAATCTTCTTGGGGCATATGCTATATGCTTTGTGGTAGAACATAGAAGTCATATGGTATCAGATCATCATGTTAAATCAGCGCGAAGTCTATCTATATATAAACAGTGCAATCTAGCCTGAAGCAAGTGGTCGAGTTGAAATAAACACTCGGGATCAAGCAAAAACATCGAAGAGAAAGGAAACAAAAAAAAAAAAAAAAAAAAAAAAAAAAAAAAAAAAAAAAAAAAAAAAAAAAAAAGAATTTACAGAGAAGACAGCACTCCAATTAATTACACTTGGATCACTCTATCGACCAGCTACCAAGCTTCTTTGTCTGGCTAACCAACCTTTCTGTGCATCAGCCAAGCTTGAGCCGTGTCTATATCTTGACACAGGGATATTGTTGTTTTGTAATCGGCTTTGGACTTCATACCAGGCAGAGCTCATGAGGACAAGCTCACGCGTCTGGGCATCGATGATCCTCTGGAGTTCGATCTGCGCAAAACGAGAGCTGTCAGCAAAGACACTAGAACAAGAAGAGAGAGAGAGAGAGAGAGAGAAAAAAAAAGGGGGGGGTTTGGTTCAAAGCATTGAGCTGTGAAAAGCAACACTGTCGGAGCAGCTGCTATCGTGTGCTTACCTCACGCTCCTTGGGTATATTCTCATCGGCATCGTCTTCAAAATGCTTAAGGCGCTCCTGGAGGAACTTGATGTGCTCGTTCTGGTTATGGATGTACTATAGATGTAATGGTTATCGTTAGCTTCATGTGGCCGTTCCCGCAGCGTGTATACGGTATTAATAGGAATGGATGCATAGATATTGGCTACTACTGACCTCGGCACGTTTTGCTAACCTTTCCAAATTCCTTTCAATCAAGTCAACAACTTGTTTCGTTAGCTCCATTCCGGACTTTTGTGAAGCAGCCGAAGCATCACCACTGTCCTGGGCTGCAATCTCCGCAAGAAGCTTCTTCATCTCTTCCATCGTTGCGTTGTCCTCTATGCGACTTTCGGCAATTTCCGTCTGCCTGTTATCGAGAATTGCGCGCAGTTCGTCTCGCTCGGCACACGTTTCTCTGGCTAAGGTTAGGCTGGCGTCAACCTCAGCCTGAAGGGTGCAAGCTTTTTGCCCAGTATCGTCTGACTCTTCGCGTATCTCAGTTGTTTCTGCTGGCTGAATCTCTTCATTGTCTATGACAGTCTTTTCTTTGCCATCGAATAACACTGTTATTTGGTAAGTGACCTCCTTTCATAGTTATGGTAACGTTCATGATTATTCACCTGCTGCTTGAGCATCGGCAAGTGCTCTGCTGGACTTGTTAAATGACTCCTGTAGTTCCGCAATTTTCTTGAGCATGGATGTATACTGATCGAACAATTTCCAATACTCATCGCTAAAATCTTTGTCAGCCTTGAACTTTGGGGAAAAACTGAGCAACCCACCTTTGTGTTGAGTTTTCGCGTACACGATGTAAAGTTTCAACAAAGGATTCAGAAAACCCTCCGATTTGGGTATCAATCTGTGGCTAATCATCAATAACGACTATACAATGAATTTCTCTAAGTTTATCTTACGGTCGTTGACGCGCCCTTCAAGAGCTCGATTTCTTTCTTGAGTTCATCGTTCTCAGACTTTCTAAGATACGGCGTCAGTGTCAGTTTCTGTATTAAGGACAAGTTGAGAGATCCTAACAATTGAGACTCTTTAACACCGATATCATCGAAATCTTTCTGCAAAGTACCCTGCAACTTCGGTGTTTCGCTGCCTGGTGTTAAAGCTGGGCTACCAGGAGAGCCTTCAACTTCTCGAATCCGTTCCCGTAGTTCACTTATCAGGGCATCATCCCTTTCACGTTGTTCCTCGGCACTACTGAGTCTTTCCGTTAAGGCGTGGTTGTTAAACTCAAGTTGCTTTTTCAGACTTTGCATCTCACTGCATTCTTGTTCGATGCGTGGCAGTACCCGTCTATATTCTTCAAGTTCCACATCGCGTTCTGAGGTCCATCGTTGCTGTGAATCGGCATCTTTTAGTTGCTGCTGAAGGTCTTTGATCTGGTTTTTGAGGGCCTGGTTTTCCTTCTCAAAATCCTGACTGGCCTGTAGCTTGGAGCGATACTTTTCTGCCGCATTAGCCTTGCGAGCGAGCTGATCCCTCTCAGTTTTAAGCTCATCATAGTCATCTTGCAACCTCTGAAATCTTTCATTTTTCACGCGCAGAGATTCTACGGTCATCCGTAGGCTGTCAACTTCGTCCTGAGCTGCAGCGAGCCTAGCCTCCTGTGAGGCAATGATATCTTCCTGTTGGCGGGACTTAGATTCCAAGGCTTTTGTATTGAAACCGATGTCGCCTTTTCCGGACTTCAAGTTTCCTAGTCTATCTTCTGTTGTTGCAAGGCGACTCTGAAGGGTATCATTGTTCTCTTGGAGGCGAGCCAGACGGTTATGAAGGTCCTCCAGCGCCTTCTCCAGCTCCTTCTTCTCGTGAGTTAGGCGATCATTTTCCGCAAGGACCTTTCCTACACGTTCCTCAAATTGCAGCTCTAGGTCAACCGGATGTTCTCGTTTAGACTCCTCCTTTACTTC
This sequence comes from Aspergillus avenaceus, assembly GCA_009193465.1. Lineage (NCBI taxonomy): Eukaryota > Fungi > Ascomycota > Eurotiomycetes > Eurotiales > Aspergillaceae > Aspergillus > Aspergillus avenaceus. Next base: position 20,914 of record ML742332.1, read on the forward strand.
ATCCACGGTATCGATGGGCTCATGCTGTCCATTCTCAGCTTCTTCAAAGATGTCTTTCAGACACTCTTGGGTCGGTGTGCTCAGGGTTTGGAGGGTCTCGACATATGACGGAGCGTTCGGCGAGCGGATGGCGGCAATGAGAATGAGTTTGAGAAGTTTGTTGGTTTCCTTTATCGAATTTTTTTCGGCGACCACTTCTAGGGTTGGGGCTGGGTCTAAGCCCGAGGGGATTCCGTCTGGCTGTTGACGAATGTAATTGACCAGGGTTTTAAGGATGTGTTTCAAGTTCTGTAGTTTTGATAGCCAATGTTCCGAGGGACTGCGCTCCGGGAGCTCGTCGAGGAAATATTGAGGGTCAATATCTTGTAGGATTTCCCAAATTATAGTACCATCTGTTAGTTCATCTGTGGTCCGAATTGTTTTGCCAAGGGCAAAACTATTTATCCATTCCAATAGGGCTTGTGTGACAGTGTGTTCGGAAGCCATGGTTTCTTTTGGGGGAGGAGGGGGGAAGAAGCTTCAGGGGCAAGGAAATAAATGTCTAGAGATGTCGATGAAGGAGCGTCTCATAGAATTGCATTATTCAATGATGTTGTATAGGTAGGTAAGTAAGTAGAAGAATTATCAGGCAAAAAGTGTTTTAATAAGTGGTAGTTTGCGACTGTTCGGAAACCTTGAGAATGGGTTCCACGTTACGCGCATGAATTATTTGGATATGTTCTAAATTAAATAAAAAGGAACGCGCGGAGAAGGCTCGGGTGCTCCCTTACTATATATACTGTGTACATGGTTTTACATACATACATATACATACATAAATACCATACCTGAACCAATGATTTACCATCTTTTTTATAGTTCAATTGTGATTATCTTCTTTTCTTGAAAAAAAAAAAAAAATATTATTTATGAGAACCCCAAGTTTGATAAAACTGTTTCATGATTTCATTGATTATGCAAGGGCGTTTTTTGATTGTTTTAATTTTCTTTTTATTATTTTCATTTCTCCCCCCTTCAATTAGCAGAAAAGAAAAGAAGAGAAAAAAAACTCTCTTTCTATAATGTTCCTCTAGGTTCAAAATTGCTTGATTTTCTTAAGAATGTGGTTTGCATGTATTTTTCATCTTAGGTCCCCACGACACCGATGATTAGGGAACTTGAAACACACGCAATACAATCACAACCTTCAGCGTTACCCTCGAACTAAACAAGATACCCAAGGCAAGCAATTGTATGGGGGTTACAATCCAAACCAAAACAATCATACGTGAGGCCCCCCACCTCTTTCATCGCAGACTTGTTTCCTTAGAAGCGGAGACTTTGTAATACAGGAAACAGGACCTTTGAGCACCTTGAATCATGACTGGATAGAAACCGACATGTCCTTCTCAATAGTCGGGCTGTACTGCGCAGATTGAGCTGATATTTGCTGCACGGCCGATTCAGGAGCATCAGCGGAGAATCCCCTATGGTTTTGTGAGAAGCTGTCGTTAAGTGAGCCACGGAGGGAATGAGGATCAGAAGGTTTACTTGATAAGTTCTAGACAAGAACACGGGTTAGCGCTGAACTAACTTTGGATGTAAGCAATCAAGCAACACTTACGATACTCATGAGTGATCCGTCCACCCTAACCATGGAAAGTTGTCAACAATAACGGATCTAGACATATACAGAATCCCTACCAGGTCTAAAACATACAGCATTGATAACAGAGTTCTTTGCATCCTCCAGCACAGATGAAGGAGTATCTTTAGGGTAAGTAACGACGATAGGATTGGCCCAAGCCAAGGACAGGCCGCCGACAAGAAGATATGCAAATAAATTCATACTGATGAGGTTATATCAATGAATGGAAAATCACAATAGGTAATGTAATACTTGTAAGTTGATTCTATCTGAGATGTGAAAAGGGGGCGGCAGCAAAGATGGGATGAAACAAGAAGGGAGGGGATGAAAGGTTGGATTCCAGATTGTGGTTTAGTTTTAGTTTATACTAAGTAGTAAGGTACCATTGTATGTATGAATGTACTGTACCTAGCATTCCCTTCCCTTTATGCCAATGCAACCCTGGAGCGGCAACTGCGTCATTTTCGGGGGGGGGGGAGGGAGCTGACTCAGCAAATGGAAACTAGTTCTAGATCGAGTCTAGTCTCAATTGTTGGAGTTCAATCTTTTGAATCCTCTGATTATCATCAGCAGATATCCATCCTGACCTCATTCATGCTTTTCCTTTCTTTTCCCTCCTGACCTCTCTCTTCCACTGCTTCTTCTTCTTCTTCTTCTTCTCCTCCTTCTCTTCCTTCTTATTCATTTTCTGGGGAAAATCAGAAATTTCATTCTCCTCAAATCGTAGTTCATCATATTCTACCTGTGCCCTTTCTTATCTCTTTTCCATCTTTCTCCTTCTCCAACTTAACCTTACTCCCCTCCCCTCCCCCCCCCCCTTTTTTTTTTAATTCTTTTTATTCTTTGTCTTCATTTGCCTAGCGTCTCGACAAGTGGATATCGTCATCTATCTCCTAGCATCAAATTCTCTTCATCAGACATTTGCGAAAGCTTTCTGACATTGCTCTCAGAACCGTCGCGCTTCTTGAAAAAGCTCCCTTTGGCAGTTACCAGACACTTCTCTCCAATTTCGTACCGCTCAGGTTCCTTGTTGGTTTTTCACTAAAAAGGTCTCAGCGCGGGGTATCATATGTGATCGTATTATGACAAACTGAAGCTGGGGGATTTATCGAGGGATCATTATTCTTTCTTATTTATCTGGTTTTGGGCGGAGGACCTTAATCCTCGTGTTGTTGTCTCAAATCTGACGAAGATAGCTAGCAAGCATTCTACAAGTTCCGACATTCCTTTCCATCTATTGCTCTTACAGGAGACAATTTCTGTTGGAAATTTCAAGGGAGGGGCAATAAGAAAACATACACTTCATAACTCGAGGTGGACAAGAATCAACCAGAACAAGCGTGAAGAAAAGAAAGAAAGAAAGAAAGAAAACAGAAAAAAAAAAGAAAACTAAACCCGAAAGGAAAAAGAAGAAGAAAAAGAAAAGAAAGACGGGGGGGGAAAAGTTCGAAAAATCAATAATTTTACAGACTGTCATACGTTTGTCTGGTTTTTATCCAACTCCCTATATTCCAGTTTATCACCATCTTGTATATTTGCCGTCATGTCGTCGGGCTTGGCCTCTGATGAGGTCGCCGAGGATTACAAGAATTCCTTGGAAGATCTAACCACAAATGACAGATTCCAAATCAGCAACCTGACAGTCATAGCCAAAGAGAATACGGAGCATGCCATGGCCATCTCCCGGGTCTTGGAGAATCATATTCGAACAGTAGGTGACATATTCTTTCCCAGATTATTTATTCCATTTGGTGTTGTATTTTGCGGGGCACACAGCCAGCAGTAGCTTTTTGGTCGAACAACTTCTAATCTTTCGTTATGTAGACGCCGCCGGCCCACAAGTTACCTGCTTTATATGTAGTCGACTCAATTGTCAAGAATGTAGGGACACCCTACACTCTTTTTTTGGGTCGCAATATGTATCAGACTTTCATGAATGCCTATACACTGGTCGACTCCCAGACTCGCAGGAAACTGGACGAAATGCTCAAGACATGGAAGGAGCCGGTTCCGGGGTCTCTCGACACAAGGCCAGTCTTTCCTCCTGAGATCACTCGCAGCATTGAGAGTGCCCTCATCAAAGCGAGGACGGCTGCTCTTCAGCAGCAGCAGGCAAGAAGCCAGCAGGATGTTCTCACGCGTGGTCGGGTTGGAACCCCCCCAGGCTGGACAAACAGCCCTACACCACCTCAAAATATTGTTCGATACCCATCCTCCGCGAACTCAACGCCCCCAATGCCATACCACAGAAATGGATCTGGCTTCCCATCGGTACGTCATCTAATCATCAGTTTCGCGGCTCCGTGAGATCTGACAAAATCCATAGGCAGACCCTCGCCCAGCCCCAGCGCCTCAAATCCAGCAGCAAGATGTAGACCTCTCGGCCTTGAACCGGGACCTTGAGGCCTTGATTACAGCAGCTCGGAGCGATTTTGCAAGTAACCCTCTGGACCCGTCGGTACAGCAGCGGCTCAAAGCTCTCTTGGATCTCCAAGGTATCTTGCAGCGTCAGGAACTTACTCAAGAGCAATTGAAACTTGTTCGTAATCAGGTCTCTGCTCTGGCTCCAAAACCCGTCATCACAGTCCCCCAGGCCCTTCAATCAACACTACCAACTGTCTCTACTCCCACTATGACTATCCCACCTGCCCAGGCCATTTCCCAGCCCCTCCAGCAGCTTCTGAACCCAGGAACGCTTGCTGAACTTATCAAAACCACTGCCGCGCGCCAACAACCTACGCCACCACCCCAGGCGCAAAACAGCTTACCACAGGCGCCCACGAGTAGCGCAACACCTCAACCGGCGATTCCATCGGCCCCAGAGAACCAACTCATTGCAGCGCTAAGGGCGCGAGGTATCTTACCTCCTAGCTCCGCGCCTCCCATGGCACCTGCGACGCCATCTTCAAATCTTAACCCAGCTTTCCCATTCCTCGTACCTGGCCAGGTGCGATTTACCCCGCCTGTGCCGACACCCCAAGCAACCAACATGCCTAACGTTCAGGTGACCGTCCAAATGAACACTGCATCTATCAAAATGTAAGTTCCGTGTCGTGTTGAACCAGCCCTCGTGTTGCTAATTTGGTCCAGTCCACGACTTGCGTTGATAGCCACACTTTACGAATCCCGGCCCAACCGCTGTGGTACTTGTGGCCGTCGATTCTCTACAACAGAGGAAGGAAAAGAGAAGAAGGCGCGTCACTTGGACTGGCACTTCCGAACAAACCAGCGAATGGCGGAGGCTGCCAAGCGAGCCCAGAACCGTAGTTGGTATGTTGATGAACGGGTGAGTATGATCCTATGACCTAAAGACACTTAATGCCTTATGCTGATGGTAAATAGGACTGGATCAAATCCAGGGAAGTGGGTGATGATGAGGGTCTTGTAGACACAGAGACATCCGGCGAAGGGGCAATTGGAGGCGATGGTGGTTCCTCTAAGAAGGGACCTCCGAAACAATGGATACGTGCCCCGAACGAAGCTACATTGCGCAACATTCCCTGTCCTATATGTCAGGAGAAATTCGAGTCCACATGGTCGGAGGATGTCCAAGATTGGATCTGGCAAGATGCCGTCACAGTTGGCAATCGAGTGTATCATGCTAGTTGTTATGCCGAAGTGACCAAGGATGGTCCCACGCCAGCTCGACGGGAGACGCCTTCGGGGCGTACTGGAACTCCAGACTCCGTGCTGGGAAAACGCAAGGCTGAGGTGAGTTTTCTTTTGCTTTTCATTTCCCCTTTTCTTCCATTCCATCTTTTATACACCAGAAGGTGCCGGTGACTTAATGAGCCATATATATATATACTAACTTGAAACTTCGGGTTCAGGGAGTCGACTCTCCAGGACAGAATGTCCGGGTTAAAATGGAACCGGTGTGATCTGATTTGTAGTCCTTCGGCATCTCGTTTCTAGCGACCAGGGGAAGCTTTGCAAAGGGGGATGATATATTTCCCAAGGCGTTTGGTGATATCATGTTGTTGATGTTGTTGTTAGTTCTCAGAAAGGGAGAAAAAGAAAACAAAGAATTCCTACCATTAGGTGTTGTGTGTGTGTATATATATATATATATATATATATATATATTATATATATAATTTACAATTTACTTTCAATATCAAATATCATCGAAAAATAAAAAGAAAAAGAAAAAGAAAAAGAAATAAGTGGAATAAGAAGAACTGAATACGAGCCCCACTTTCTCCTCATGACATTTTCACTTCAAAGTATTATTATTATTACTAGTATTTATTAATAGCTGGGGATCATCTAAACCTGTTTACCCCTCCTGTTTTTCATTCCTTCCTCCAACTGTTAACGTGCCGTGCCGTGTATTGTATCGTGATCAATACTTTTTTTTTTTTTTGTTCACTTGTTACTTCACCCTTGAACTTCTTTTTCATTTCTCACTCCAATAGTACCTTCTTTCTACCTCTCTACTTACTCCTCCCCCATCATGGCTCCGCATAATATCCGGTGGGGTATTGTGGGTAAGACGAACTCTTTGTGACAGACCACATTTTCGTTACGAACTAACCATGTTTGCTTGAAATATCCGTGTAGCCACCGGCTGGATTGCCAGTAGTATGTTCTCGTAAAACTTCTTCATCTAAGCAGTACTCTATGCAGCTAACACGGGATAACAGCCTTTGTGAAAGACCTTCTCATGGACCCTAAGATCCGGGGGGCATCCGACATCTCCCACACAGTTGTTGCCGTGGCCTCCTCATCGTCCAAGTCTCGCGCAGAGGAATTTATCTCAGAGACGGGTATCCCTGCTCCTTGTGCCGCTTATGATACTTATAAAGACCTTGTGGATGACCCCGACGTCGATGTGGTGTATGTCGCAACGCCGCATTCCCACCATTATCAAAATGTTATGTTGGCATTCGAGGCAGGTAAACACGTCCTGTGCGAGAAGGCTTTCACTGTCAATGCAGCTCAAGCAAGAATTCTTTGTGAGACAGCCAAGAAAAAGAACCTCTTCTTGATGGAGGCGGTTTGGACTCGCTATTTCCCATTGAGCGTACAAATCCGGGAATTAATCCAAAGCTCCACCATCGGTGAAGTACTCCGTGTGCTGGCTGATAACAGTTTCGGGGACGATGTTGAGGAGAAATGGGGTACCGGGCATCGGATGGTCAACAAGGATCTAGCAGGGGGTGCGTTGCTTGATTGTAAGGCCCCCTGACTGCGAAGGCTTACGCGTTCTCTCACTCCATACCGAGTGCATTATCAGGCTGATGTTTTCCATTAGTGGGTATCTACTCTTTGACCTGGGTCTTCCAGACTTTATATCACACCCTTCCCCGTGAAGCGCGCAGGCCTCCATCCAAAATATCTGCGCACATGTCACTCTACCATCTCACTGGCGCCGATGAGGCAACCTCTATCCTCCTCACGTTTCCATCTAGCACACCATCCAATTTCCCCCGCCCAGGGGAATCGCAGGCGTTGGCTATGACACATCTGCGAGTCTCGACAAATGTCACCAACGGGCCTGTTCAGCCAACAATTCGCATCCAGGGCACCAAGGGCGAAATCCAGGTATTCGGACCGGCTTTTCGCCCAGAAAGATATCGGATTGTTCCGAAGGACGAGGGCGAAACCAGGGAGGTGGACTGCCCCTTCCCCGGTGACGGAAAAGGCATGTTTTGGGAGGCAGATGAAGTCGCGCGGTGCTTACGCGATGGTAAGCTTGAGAGCGATGGCTTGCCCTGGGAAGAGAGCATTGTCATCATGGAAGTCATGGACGAGGTCAGGCGTCAAGGTGGCTTGACTTACCCTAAGAGCATCGAGTCCACCATTTATCCTACGCCCCTTTAAGGAACCCCGACCGGCAAACTGAAGAAACGGCGCTTTGTCAGTTATGCGTATGTGTAGACATCTCAAATATCAACGGTTACATCAATACAGTAGGCAGAAGTAAAAACCGTCTAATATGAATTGTATTTTAAACCCCGAGATTAACTAATATACAGAACGTCATATTACCGCTGGAAGCCGTCTAAACGCGGACGTCCGAGAGATAAACTACTACAGACCAGAGCAGGGTAACTAACTCTTTATCGAGGGTTTATATCCCATGGCCTTTTTCCATCCCGCCTGACAGAGACACGGGCTGTAACGTGGCAGTTACAGCCTACCCCTTGAGGAGAGACTCGCATTTATTTGCTCTCCCGAAAAACGCCAAGCAGGCTCTTCCATACTTGACCTGGTTCCTGGCTGGCATCAATCGCCCGCCAGATGCCAGTCTTCTTATAATAGTCAACAACGGGCGCAGTCTGGGCATGGTATGTACCGAGGCGTTTCTGGAGGGTCTCAGCATTGTCATCAGACCGCTGGATCAATGGCTCGCCAGTAATGTCATCCTTCATCTCCAGCTTCGGAGGGTTGAATATCTTGTGGTAGGAACGCCCGGAGGCCGGGTGGACCAGACGTCCAGTGATTCTTGCCACCAAGAGAGCATCGTCGATCTGCAACTCGACGGCATGCTGGAGTTTCTGTTGACGGACAGCAAGCATGTCATCCAGACGTTCAGCCTGAGCAACGGTACGGGGGAAGCCGTCCAAGATGAAACTGGGTAGGCCAACTGTCAGCATATATAATTGGGAATTCCTCCATTTGTATTACACGAACCCATTCTTGCACTCGGCGTTGTTGTCGAGCTCACTCTTGATCATGTTGACCATGATCTCATCACTGACCAAGCCACCCTGGTCCATGATCTTTTTGGCTTCTTTGCCCAATTCAGTCTTCTTGGCGACCTGAGACCGCAACATATCTCCGGTAGCCTACTCCAAATGAAGGCACCGGAGTCAGCAGCAGTTCCTTAATGGGTCAATGATTAACTAAATTATTGATTACTTACCAAGTGGCATACGCAGTATTTCTCTTTCAGCGCAGGGGCCTGGGTACCCTTGCCTATTTGCGAAGCCAGTCAGAACCCCGACGTGTTTAGAAACGTAACATGAGGGAAAGAGAAAAAAAAAAAAAAAGAAAAGAAAAGAAAAGAAAAAGAGAGCGAGAGAGAGAGAGAAATCGGAACTCATCTGCAATTCATACCAGCACCAGGAGGGCCCATCAAAATGATACGCATCTGCTCCGCAATAGACTTGGGTTTAGATCCATTGCTACTGAGGCGACTTTCCAAATCCTCGACTCGGGCCTCGAGCTTCCCGATGATGTTCTTCAGACCGGAGACGGTCTCTTCCGTGATAGGAGCCATTGGGATGAAAATTGAAGTGAAGGGTGTATAATTGGGCGAATGCAGAGCTGCTCTTCAAGGGCGGAGTCGGGAGAGTGGAGGGAGAAATGGTAGATTTAAACGACGGGTGAAAGGAAAGGGACGGAGACTTGATTGTAATGTTGGGGGAATTTGAAAAGAGGTTCAACCGGAGCGGAGTATTGCGCCCGCGTCTCCGAGGTTGAGCCAATCCGCTCTCCGCTAGCCCTTAAAGATGTTCAAGTTATTTTATACTCTTACTATTGCAGGATATGGAATTAAGAATTTTGTTTAAAATATCTGTATATATATTAGGGGGGCAAAAAACTATGATTGCTATTATTATTTTTTTGTTAAAAGAACCAATCTTTCAATATAATTATTATATAAAATTGTTATAAAGAAAACCTAGAGGTAAGCCTCATCTAGGTCAAAAGCGGGTTTAGTGGGGAGACACGTGTTTCAATTATGTCTGCCCCAGGCAGTGAGGTGTCTACTACTCTGTAAAATGGCTTGGAAGTTAAAAGAGGGTCTGATGTGGCGGTGTCCAACAAAGCCCCAAGCTGCGTGGCTCGAGCTCCAGTGACTCTCCCAAACAAGCAAAGCAGATGGTACCTCCTCCGTCATCATCAATCAAACTAATCATCAAATCATCCATAGCCAATCTCTCATCTTCCCATCCTATACCCGTCTGAGGATTCGAACTTGTTCTATTCTCCTCTCCCTCTCTCCCTCTTTCTCTCTCTCTCTCTC
>ML742333.1:0-30201 GCA_009193465.1 Aspergillus avenaceus
TTTTTTAAAAAAAAAAAGAAAGAAAGAAAGAAAAGAGTGATGATAGTTCTGGATGAACTTGGAAAAACTACGAACGAGGTAAAGTGTCCGCCCGCATTTACCCCTTTCTGTGTGGCTTGCCGGGACTAAAAGGTTTGGTCAAGTCAAGTCTCATGGAGAAAAGATATCTATAGTGATGAACCTGGTTGGCGGGTCTGTGGAGCCCTTCTGCAAATGTCCGTCTTTTTGATCAGCTAAGATTCAAGCGGAGAGAAGAATAATAATTAAAATAAGGACAAAAAAAAAATCAAATAACTAAATACCAAATAAATCAATAAGATAACTAAAGTGGAAATAAATAAGTACACAAAAAAGATGTTGGGTTTTACTAGATCATGCGACCATGAACTGAGATTTGTTTGTGTTGCTGATTTTAAATTAGATGAATTTAACGCCCTTTTCTCTTTTCTTTTCTTTTCTTTCTTTTTTTTTGTTTTTCTCTCTCCCCAATAGACAGGTCTCACGTGATACCCGGTGATAGAATTTGGTTGTGTTCAGTCCATTCCAGAACATTTGACAGATGGCCCTGCATAACTCAGAAACAAGAAAAAAGAAAGAAAGAAAAAGAAAAACCTGGTGGATCATTTTCAGCCCGGAATACAAGATATGGGGCACATCGGCTGCCGGCGCAGCTCGGTGATACAGTGGCTTGCTCATTGAGCATGGAAACAGTCCCTGGTAACGAACATCTTTTAATGGGACACAAAGATGACGTTGGACTTTGCGGCCGTGGTTTCGGATTAGGGAGGTATCGACTCAATGGAATCTGACGTTAATCTCCTTTTTCTCATTTGAAACTTTGATACCCGACTGAAAGAGGTAAATGGGGGAGGAAAATATAATGTAAATAATAAATAATATAAATGAAAACGCCAGTGGTTTGGAGATTCCCCACTAAAGGAAGGATTGATTGTAGATTATTTGTTGTCTATGGTTTTGAGACTATGGCCTGATGAAGGAAAAAATCTGTCAAAGAATTTCCTTAGATGGGTCTTGAAACCCTCCAATAGGTCATTTCAACTAAAAAGATTCATAGTAGACTAATTATGGAGCCGGATGTGACAGAAACTAAAAATGATAATTAAAAATAAATAGAAAAAAAATTAACAGAAAAATTAAGAAAACTCAAAAGATCCTAGTAAATTCAAATTAAAATAATAATGACAATCTTATTATTATTATTATTAGTAGTAGTAGTATATGTAACTCCATAAAAAAATAGGCAAGTAATATATTCCGTCAGTATGGATCTTGGGAAAAGATCTGCACGCCAGAAATTCCCAAAGCAATGGCTCTGGAAAATCCTTCGTTTTGGTCCAATCACTAAAATCCGATCTGGTGCAATTAGGTCCAGATCTGTAAGCCCTAGCAGAGTACCTGAGGAGACAGCTGCATCTCGATGCGCCTCTCATCGTCATCCGATTCCAGTGATCTTGGTTTCAATTTAATAGTTTCTTTTTTGGATATTAAGAATGATCTTCATAAAGGATCTGCACCCATCGTGAGTCCTGCCATCACCACTAATTATGGTAGCAGTCTAGTAAAGAGCTCCAGGGTTCCCAGACTATCCCAAAACTTTCCAGCTCCCCGGGGCGCCATTTGCTACCCACTTCTGGACCCACTGGCGATATATCACTTTACTATGTACTCTTCAGTGGGCGATGATTGGTTTCCAACCGATTATGGACGTCCATTGTGCCAGGTTTCCCCATCGGCGGCTTTGTGTTCTATTCCTTCCATCATTCTCTTATTTTCCTCCTTCTACAGGCACACACAACCTGATCTCAGCTCACATTTACTCTTTCACCTTCTCTTTGATTCCTTTTGGTCCTTTTTGGTCCTTTTTCTTTTTCTTTTTCTTTTTTTCCCTTTCTTTCCTCTCCTCTTACACATCTCAGTCACACTCAGGTCGCTGCTCCACTCCACTAATAGTCCTTAGACAATAATCGGATACCTGCATCTTGATTCCAGAGTCATTCCATGCCGTCGGTCTGGACTTCGCACAGATTTTGCCGTTTTCTGTCCTGAGCAATCTTCCCGGAGCAATGCGTTCATCGGGAGCTCCATAGACGATACCTCATTCCTAGTCATAATCGAAAGCTTGCCCTATATATACTATGGAGCTTCATCCTCATCTCAACCTTTCTTCATTCCTCTCAACCCATCTCAGCTTGACACTTACTTGAGCGAAGACCACCGCTTCTTTTCAACTCTACTCTTCAAGAACATAGTTCTATTTGCTTAGAGTTCAATCACGAGACCATCTACCTTCTCTTGAACCACGGTTCGCCAGCAAAGGCAAAAAAAGCTTCTCTTCAACTCCTCAAACACTTCGTAAGTTTGAACTCTTACTATGGGCAGAATGTGTACTGACAGAATGGAACAGCACCATGGCCAATCAATGCCCAGGACATGTTTTCGCCATTGTGCAGGCCACCAATGGCAACATCCTCACCTGGCGGTGCTCTGATTGCACTTCGGGCCCATTCGTGGCCATCTGGCGTTGCAAGATCTGCAATCATTGTCGCTGCAACTCATGCCACACCGCTAAAGCATGAGTCGTGGTTACTGGCGTTGAGTCTCATAGACTTTCGGGTGAGTCGTACAAACGAGGGCAATCCTGCTTTTCTTCCCTTATCCTAGTGTAACCAATGAAATGAGCACAAGAGCTGACTTTGTTTTTCCTTGCCCCTTGCCCGCGACTTTAGATCCATTTTCAAGAGAAAACGTTTTTTCATTGATGCAGTTATCCCTGCGTGACAACTGCAAGATCCACTCCAATCACGACTTTTATTTGATTTCTTATTTTTTGGCCTCGTTGCCATGTTTCTCCTCCTTTACCCCTTCATTTTTTGTCTCAAATGCTTCACCTTTTCTCATTGATCCTTTACGTATGAGGATTCCTTCCCGGATACCTTTTCCCACTCGGGGGCGCCCAATCACACACTCGGAATGCACGGCGATCCGCCAAGAAAAGGGAGTAAAAGATCCTGCGAGGCCCATGGAGATCTTCCTCTCTCCAATCAGATGTTTCCTTCGGTTCTCTTTGTTTTTGTTTTGTTTTTACTATGGAGTCCGGTCTCGGTCCACGACCAAAAGCTGAAGGAGGATTTGTTTGATTTTCGGTTTTGTTTGCTTGAGCGGCGGTTTTGTTACAAAAGAATAGATATAGACTTAGCGGCAACGCTGTCCCGTACCTAACCTAATACCAAGACTTTGACTTGTGTGACCTTTCTGCCGTCCCATTATTGTTTTCTTCCTTTGTTTGGTTATAGTATCTTGTAATTTGTGATTTAATGAGGTCATTGTAACACTGGATTTGTTGTGTTAGTGTTGGTATAATCCAGACTATTCCTTGGTACTAGTAGAGATGACCCTAAGTAACTTGAACAAGTGGCCTGATACTGTACATACACTCATACTGTACATATGTAAGGTATATTACATGGTCATGAACATCTCAATCTGACCTGGCAGACAAAACTCAATTCTTTCAAAGAAAAAAAAACGGAAATTAAACCCTCGCTTAGAAAACAAGGACTCCCTTATACTATTCTAACCCTTGACCCTATATCACAGGACATATACAACGGCAACAACGGTAACTCAAATTTCAGCATGGAATATCATTTAACGAACCGCTTGAAAAAGGAGTTGAAAGTCAAAGTCAAATTGGCCGTAAAGAAAGTTTATAACAAAGAGGAACCTACCGGATTGCTTCCGGGAAGTTTGCAACTAATATCTCTCTTTTTAATTCCCCTGGAAGGAATTCTTTTGTTATTTTCCGTGATCTGCGGAGTTTGAGAGTAGAGGGAATCCAATGTAAGGGGTGGTTTCTGATTTCGGAATATTATTTATTCTACACTTGCATATTTGATTTCCAAAAACAAGAAACCTGAAGTCAACATTGAAGAAACTAATTCTCAAACTCTAACCCTCCCTCCATTTTCACAGCCCCATAGATCCCCGCTAAATCTCCCCGCTGCCCCATCACCTCCTGCACCGTAGCCAAGTACTCATCAGCCAAGACAAGGCCCTTCATGTCCGCCCCCACGCTCCGCGCCATCTCCAGCGCATGCCGCGCATCCTTGCCGACAAGGCCAGCCCCAAACAGCGGCTCCCGGCGCCGATGATAATCGCCTCCCCGCATGCGCGCAGAATACGCCACATAGGGACCCGGAAACACGGCCTCAAAAGAACCGGTGCAGCGCGTCTGTCCCCAGACCCGTTTTCTCAGCCACCACCAGCCCCTCCGCGATGCTCTCCACCATGCCGATGACGAAAGTGTTGCCGAGCACCTTCAGCTGGGAGGCTTTTGCGGGCCATGCCCTGTGTATTGTTAGTTGTTTCCGGGTTATCTGGGTGGGTGGGTGTACCCGGCCCATATTGCCGAGGCCTATCCAGGCGAGTTGGGGCATTTCTAGTATTATATTGAATAGTGAGGAGTGTGACTGTCAAGTACATGAATTGGATTATATATTCGTGAATACTAAGATGTTAATCCGTTCCTGGCCAGATCTAGATATACCGATCTTACTGTAAAGGGTTTAGTCTCCGCTCCGACTCGGAGACCGACTTCACCTATACCATACTCTACTCTGGGTTTACTATTTACTCTGTACAGACCGAATAAATCACTCAGTGGATAATAGAATATTCTAGTGCGCTTACCAAGCACTAAAATGAGTCTTGGAAACACATCCACATACTAGTCTGGTACATACTACCATTCTAGGCAGCACATGTAAAATCTCTCCGCCGGTGCCTAGACCTGAAACAGGAGACCTATTTTATCTCTATTGAGGGGCACAGGTTTGTATACTAACCTACATTTACATTTACATTTACATTTCCATTTCTAACTGATTAGTAATTTTTAAAGAACGGCATCAGCCATGCCCTGGGTGTTGAGAATACCAGGAGAGGGATACTTCGTGAACTGGATCCGGTGCATAGCGCTTTAGTTAAGGTAAAGGTGTTTGGAACAGGTCCAGGTAGTGGATTTAGATGGAGTTCTTGATTAGAACAGGGTTGAGATGTGATTCGCAGTTTCTTTGCATTACGAGGTATTTGTCTCCAGTGACATAGAAAAGAACTGTATGGGTCCGACGATATCGGCGTATATCACCGGAAATAGCATAGGTATATAACTCCACTGAACTGCATTTATAATACCTTCCCATCAGAATCTTCTATTTGTCATTCATGCATAATGATACTATATAAACTCCCACCATCCTTACCTTACCAACACAATCACCAACAAACAAACCAAAACAAACCAAACAAAACTAAAGAAACGAAGAAAGAAAAATGAAAGCAATAACAACACTCCCCCAAACCGCCACCCTAGTCCACGACCGCCCCCCTCCCCACCCTCAGAGACGACTACATCCTCATCAAAACCGCCAGCATAGCCCTAAACCCCACGGACTGGAAACACATCGCCTTCCTCGCGCCCCCGGGCTTGCTAGTCGGATGCGACTACGCCGGGACAGTGGAGGCCGTCGGCGCTAGCGTCAAAAAAAGACTTCAAGAAAGGCGACCGCGTGTGCGGGTTCGTGCACGGCGCGGACGCTATTCAGCCCGAGGACGGGGCGTTCGCCGAGTACATTGTTGCGAAGGGGGATGAGCTTCCAGGAGGCGTGCACTTTGGGCGTAGGGATTACCACTGTTGGGCAGGGGTTGTATCAGAGTTTGAAGTTGGAGATGCCATTTTCTGGGAATGGGGGGAGGGGGACGGTGCTGGTGTATGGGGGGTCGACTGCTATGGGGACGTTGGCGATTCAGTTTGCCAAGTTGTCGGGGTATAAGGTGATTACGACGTGCTCGGGGAGGAATTTTGAGTTGGTGAGGGGTCTTGGTGCGGATGCTGTGTTTGATTACATGGATCCTGGCGCGGCGGGTCAGATCCGGGATTATACGGAGGATAGGCTGGGCTTGGTTCTGGATACGATTTCTACGGAGGCGAGTGCGCGGTTCTGTGATGCGGCGCTGTCTACGCGTGGAGGCGAGTACTCGGCGCTCTTGGATGTGGGCATTGAGCGGGAGAATGTGAATGATCGCTGGACTCTAGCGTATACCGCTTTCGGGGGGGATTTTACCTTCGGCGAGACTTTTATGCCGGCGAAGTTGGAGGATAGGGCTTTTGCGGAGCGGTTCTGGGTTCTGGCTGAGAGGCTTTTGGCGGAGGGCAAAATTAGAGTCCATACGCCTAGGGTTTGTCCTGGGGGTTTGGGTGGGGTTTTGGACGGCTTGGAGGCTTTGAAGGAGGGGAGGGTTAGTGGTGAGAAATTGGTTTACAATGTTGAGAATGTTTAGATTTCTTTTACTGGGTGGACTTGTTTGTGGCTACTGGGTGAAGTGAAGATCTTAACCCAATCTGGTTTAGACTCCGCTCCGAGGGTTTAGTTGGAGTAGTCCAACTTTTGTATGTACTTGGTTGACTCGGATTAAGTCTGTATAAATAGTGAATCATTGTTATTCAAACTTACTTGTCCTATCACATAATCATATCCACATTGCTCCGTAACTGACCTAGGCATAGATACTCTGCTACAGTTAGTAAACGCCTTTTCACTTGGTAAGCTACATACCTCTGTAATCTGGTTCACCTGCAAACCAGGCTCGGCCATATTTGCATCCTTCAAGAAGTCAAGCGGCATCCAGACGAGATGACCCTTGATTTGGTCGAGCTTCTCCCGGACCTCATTGACCGGCTGGAAAGGATCAAACAGATGGCCCTGCTTCTGCTTGCCGCGGGGCCGGAACGCATCATAGTCGTCGAAATCCTTGATATTGTCGTCTGGATCAGCCCGGAAGAGCCTTCGGTAGATGTCAGTGTTGGTGGTCGCCCGGCCCGTCCACATCTGCCACAGTGGGTCGCTCATAGGATCCGCGACAAAATCGTTCTCAGGACCCTCGATAATTTGGTTCATACACACGTTCGGCGGCTGTGCGTTGGCGCTTTGAGAAGCATCGTAGTTCTGCGCTGGGAGCAGTCCAAGGTGTTCCCGCCAGAGTTGCCGGCGGAGGGTGGCGGCCAGGCGGCCTGCCTTGTACGGCCGACCGTCCATCACGCTGTCCATGAAGTCTTGGTCTTCAACGACAATAGCCAGCTCACTGTCGTGGTATCCAAGTTGTGACTACTAAATTAGCTAGATCCTGGCCTTCGCTGGATCGAAACTCACCCGATCGTTGATGTTTGCACTGCCGCAGATTGCAATCCGGTCATCCACAATGCACACCTTACCGTGCACGTAAAGCTCTTCTTGAACGAAGTTGTCCACCTCAGCCTTGTCACTTCCCTCCCAGGGTTCGTCGGACATCCTTCCACCGTTAAGCATAGTGGTATGGGCAACCGTGTCCTTGCTCTTGGGTTTGTACTCGGCCCGATGGCGCTCAGACTTCTCTTCATACCGCCGTAACCTGGCAAGTCGCTCTTCTCTCTCTTTATGCGAGTCGTCAAGGCTGACCTCGCCCTTATCGCCCTCTTTGCCAATGGAAGGATGGACACTGTCGCTCATAATCGACTCGGCTATACCGCGCTGGATGTCATTGTATGTCACTCCCGCTTCGTTCTCCAGTTCTTCCAGGGCGGGTGTTATGTTGATGCGGTCAAATGCGCGCAGGTTGAAGACGAAAACATGTTCTAAACCAATTAGCAGATGCCGAGGAAGATGCTCGGTCACTCACGTTTAGGATCGATGCCCTCCTTCGAAATTTGGCCGAAGATCGAGTGCTCGCCACGGTTGATCGATTTATACTGGTAGTCCATAATCGCGCGTGTTCCTGTCGCCTCTGTCTGTCTAAGATCACCCGCAAACCCAGGGATAGCCGGAATCACGATGATCACTCGGAATTTTCTCCCTTCCTTGCCGGCTCGGACGCACGCATCGACAATCGAACGTCCAACTGTATTGAGTATGGGCTTCTGTTGATCCCCGGTCGCGGTGACTATAAAGTTAGTATTGTATTCAGCCTTGAATTGGAACAGACATACTAAAGAACTGGTTCTCAATATATACGAAGTGTTCCGCCTTGCTGATGATTTCCTTGTAGGCATTCTGGATACTGTGCTCAGTCAAGATACCGCTACTCCAATCACCGCTACTGCGAATGATCTGTGCACGCGCAGTCCCCTGGATACCACGAGGCTTCGTGTCTAGCGGCTGGTACGGATGCTGGATGTAGTCACCGCAAGGGTACTTCGGGCGTTGCACTGCGACCAAATCCTCATCTTCACCAAGACGACCCTCGAGCGTGAGCCAGTCGACGTTCTTATCGCGCTTATACTTGTCGCGCTTGATAAAATTCCATCGCAAGACAAAGTGCTCTGCGATGTCATATACACAGTCTCCGATCAGACCCATGGCCACATCGTGCCAGGGCATGCGGCCATACTCTGCCTTGCTGAGTTCGTTTGCCTGCCATTGTTGAACACTTTGGAAATCCATGATGCGGTTGTTATTGAACTCTTGGCCGGGGAAGATCTCATCCTTCATATTCGACGGGTGCACATCTGCCAGGGGGTGCTGGTTGGCATCCCATCTTCCAAAGCACAGATCTATACCGCCAATAAATGCCAAGGCATAGTCGATGACAATGAATTTTTCGTGGTGGGCCTTGTCATAATCAGCTCATGATCGTTGAATGCGTCGGGGCGCAGCTTACCCAGTACAGTGTCATGTCAGCGGCATTTTCGAAAATGTTGTGGTCCGGGTGTCGCAGGATCTTGATGTTTCCATAGCCGGGGGATCCTTCAGGACACAGACTGCGCAATGCATGTTTCGTATGCGCGGAATTGCAGGTGAGTGCTTGGTTGACCTAATTGAGTCATTAGCGACCGTCCGTTAGTGTAATTGAAAGCACTGACCTCCTTGTACACAATCACATAGATCTTGACACCCGCCTCCGCACGGCGCTTAAGCACTTGATCGAGTCGCCATTCCTGGGTTAAATACGGAGGTCTGCGGAGAAATAATTCCGGGGATAGCCACCAATCCTCGATGTAAATGACTTCCTTGGCATTCTCTAGAGCAATTGAAACGGCCCAGAGATAGTCGAGCGCATCGACGTACCACTTAACCTTGTTCCCCTCGTGAACCGGCGCAAACGACTGGAATCGATGGGACTCGGCTACCGCCGTTCTCTTCCGGTCGGTCTCTTGTTCGTGTTCTTCGTCATGGCGATGGTTGGGGTTGACAATGTTAAAGAATTTGCCGACTTTGTGCTTCAAATGGGAGGCCTCCTCCCTGATGTGAGTATCTACCGTCCCACTTAGTTAGTTCAATTTGCCGCAGTATAGCACATGAAATTGGAATGACCTTTAAGAGATTCCTCTAAATTCCAAAATCTATCCCTGAACTTGTCCATTGCGGCCTACTATAAAGAATGTTATATGAAAAAAAATTGATACCCAAAAAAACAAAAGGGGAAAAAAAAAGTTGAGCTGAGGTGGGGGAAATGTACCAGGCAGCCAATGTTCCTGGAAATGTGGGGGGTTTTCTTTCAGCAACAAACTGCGGCTGAATACGTAGACGCCAAGGCTCATGACATCAATTGATTTTTAGCCTTATCGGAATCGAAAAGTACTGAAAAGATCTCGAATCACCTGATGGCCCTCTTCTCCAAATACACTAAAACAAATTAAGACTAAAATGGTACATCCCAAACCAGTTCTCTCCTGATCATAGGCGAGCCTTACAGCGTACTTTCTGTATCTTAAACATCGCCGGTTCCGCCCCACTTGCACCCCAATTCCCCTCACTATTGAAGGATTAGTTGTTTTTTTAATTGTTGTGCTACCCCTACCATTAGTGCTATCCTCTATAGCATATCTATACTATTTCAGGTTACGAAAACCAGATTTAACAGAATGAGGGCCGCTCGCAATAACATCTACAAGAATGACGTCGATTTCGCCACTCTCGCGTTGCACTCGCCGGAATTCGCAAGATAGTAAGTCTTGGCTAGGGCGGACCAGAACCTTAGATGTTTCACCTGGAGCGATCACTGCTAATCCTCATTCCATCCAGTCTGAAACCAAACAATCAATTGGACTTTACTGACCCGGACGCTGTTCGGTGAGACTACATACACCCAGTGGGATTGATTATACCACTGACTTATCTTATAGTCAATTGACCAAGAGTCTCCTGCAAAAGGACTTTGATCTAAATGTTGACATTCCTGATAATAGATTATGTCCACCAGTATGTACCTCTGTCTTCTACGGTTGTATATAGCTAATTAAAGTTCAAGGTGCCGAACAGGTGTGTTGAGATCCAATGACTACTCACTAGATCTAACCATGCCAGGTTGAACTATATATTGTGGATACAGGGTCTTTTAGATACCACTGGAGATGAATACCGTGACGATTACGACCCTGATAGAAACGTAGTCGGTCTCGATATGTATGGAATCTTCACTTTCGCAATTGGAAAACGGGACTGACTTCTATAGAGGAACAGGATGCTGTAGCATCTACCCGCTTTTAGGCTGCGCCATGAGGCCTCAATGGAATTTCGTAGCCACCGGTAAGTACTCCCCCTAGTATACACATTCTTAATACTAACTGTCCACCAGATATTGACGACAATAATGTTCAAACATCCCAAGAAGCAGTGTCAGCAAACAAGCTACAATCGCGCATCCGTGTAGTCCAGACCAAATCAAGCGATAACCTCTTTTCGATAGAAAAGCTTGGAGTGAACGGGTATGGAACTCTCAAGCTGCTCAACATTGTCCAATACTCATATGCTCAAAGTCTCGATTTCACAATGTGCAACCCCCCGTTCTACACCTCTCGCGAGGAAATGGTATCCTCCGCAGAGGCAAAAGAGCGCCCGCCGTTCTCAGTAAGCTGTACCCCCCGAAATCAACCACCTTCACTAACTAGCAACAGGCCTGTACCGGCGCAGAAGTGGAAATGGTCACCGACGGAGGCGAGATCGCTTTCGTCTCCCGCATGATCGAGGAGAGTCTTCAACTGCGCGAGAAAGTCCTGTGGTATACGTCCATGTTAGGCAAACTGAGCAGTGTCTCCGTACTCATCGAAAAGCTCATCAAGCACGGCAATCACAACTACGCAGTCACAGAATTTGTCCAGGGCTCGAAGACGAGACGGTGGGCCATAGCGTGGTCATGGGGAGACCTTCGTCCAACTGTGGTATGTCTCATAAATCATAACCTTTCCCATTAATACTATAATTGTCGTACTAAACAACCAGGACGTGGCGAGATCCATCACGAAATTCCCGAAAGAGCTTCTCCCATTCCCGTCTGAATACACCTTTGACATTCCGTCCGGCGTGATCGATGATCTGGGCCTGAAGCTGGACGAGGAACTCTCGTCTCTTGCGGTCGAGTGGCACTGGCAGAAGAGTCTGGCTACTGGCGTCGGCTTCGCTATGGAGAATGTATGGTCTCGCCAGGCACGTAGGAAGATGAAATCGGCTGGGGCAATGCAGGGCTTAGAAATCGATGAACGTAAAGCGACACTTGGTTTCAAGGTGCAATTGAAGAAGGAAGGCATCGAGAAGGAGGGCGTCCGTGTACTCATCAGATGGCTTAAGGGTACGGACACTGTCTTGTTTGAGAGTTTCTGCGGCATGGTGAAGAGGAAGCTGGAAGGGAGATAAGTTGACGCTATTAGCCTGCACCATATCTTTTGCCTCACCATATCGCAGCGCCTCAGTCTAAAGTAGCGGCCTTGACGTACTACTTCCATTGAAAAAAACAGACTAGTGGCCAGATGATGGTATTTAAAAGTACATACGTATATAAAGTCTGGCTCAGGAAAAAGAAGAAGTAAGTCTACAACAATCGCCATCCAGCATGGAAGATAAGCTATCAAAGTAGGCGGGATATCCAAAACACGAGTAACCAGATGAATATGACATGCAAAGTAACAAGAAGCAAAGAGCAATGCGCCTAGTGCGAAGAAATGTGGAGTTTCTCAACGAACCACACTTTGTTTACGTTTGGAGAATGAGCTTCGCGGGCTGACAGTCGGTTCCGTAACAGGTATCCCCAGCTTCACCTCGCCGATCCTCCGCAATAACGACTGGATGGCAATGCGGATTTCAGGGTTCAAGTCGCGGGTGAGTAAATCGACAGCTAATGGGTAGAAAGTCTGAATATGTTTATCAAAACCTTCAGCAGGGAAATTGGTGTATCCGTCCAGTACATCCACCACCACGGGGCGCCAGGCAAGTACGTTACGGTGCTGTGAATCTTCGTCGAGGCGAACAAAACTGCGGATGATGTCGACACATAGTCTAGATTTATTCATTAGCCAATGTCATAACAAATAAGCTCAAGGGCACTTACGGAATGAGTGCAGCCTCTGTTTCGGCACGGCTGTTCTTCCTTTCTTCTCCCTCGTCGTGATACATCCGGAACAGAATATGGACATAGGTTGCAGCACTTCCACTCTCCTGCTTGAGCAGGTTTGGCGGCTGCTTCATGAATCCTTGATGCCAGAGCTGCATGCGCAGTGCCTTGTCTTCGTTGAATTTCTTGGCAAACTGGTAACTCTTTTTCAGTAGACCCATCAAACGAAGAAGCTCTTGGCTTGGAATCTGCGCATAAACTTTGTCGTTGGAGAAAAGCTCATGGACTGTCTCGATCATAAGCAATTGAAGGACACAGTTTGTTATGATGCGGTTGAAAAACCGGCGGCGTGCTACAGTGATCGCAGCTGACTGTTGCTGCACCTCAGCCTGCGGTCTGTAATCTTCCAGCTCTTGGTTTGCTGTCGGCATATCACCCTCTTCATGTTCAGGTGCCACATTCTGCAGCCCGTTTGTCTTGGTGGTATCAACAGCATTTTCTTGTGCCGAAGCTTTCTCGGCCTCCTGTGTACCTTCTTCCCTCGCCGACTCTCCATTGACAGGCTTAGGAGTCTTAGACGACATAGTGGCCGCAGCTGTGAATAGCTCATACGCCGTGGTCTTGCTGAATAACTCCACAAAGGCACCGACCACCTTCTCCCAATGTTCCTGCTTAAACTTCATGACATTTTGGAGAATCAGCTGCTGCAGGCAGTTGCTGCCAATTCGTGCAATTGTGTCATTTTCTTGGCAAATGCACAGAGTGAGGAGCTCCAGTATGCGGCCGAGCATATACTCCAATGCATCAAAATAATGCGTAAAAAGGGTGATCATGTTCCTCAGCGCCTGAATCATCGTGGTGGACAACCAGACGGAGAGTTCCTCGTGATTAGGTACCTTAGACATCTCCGATTTGGATTGCAACACAACAAAGATGGGGTAAAGAAGTTGTCTCCAGAGGACGTCCCAGAACTCCTGGGGGAAGTCGCCACCGTATCTGATAAGTGTCTCGAAAAGATAGGTCAAGGCTCTATATCTTCATTAGTGACAGTGCCATTTGTTACAAAGCCAATGGACTTACCGTGAGCGAACTTCAAGATCGTCGCCAGTCATGAGTACATCTTGGAACGCAATTAGAATTGGGTACCAGAACTGCTCCTCCTTAGACTGGCGACTAAGCTGCTTCGCAAGAATTGTACCATCGTCATGATGGTCAGCAGATGAGGAGCCACGGTGTGAAAGGGGACACTCTGGTGTTCTAAGCATTTTTGTAACGGTGGATTTCAAAGTTTCGATGGCTTGCAGCGATTTCTTTTGGAACTTCATGTTTTTAGAGAATTCCGTGAGGCATACAACAAGATCGGGGAAAGCGCCTTGCGTGATTACTATTCCGAACCGGGTGTTGTAGATCTGGCTAACATGTTCAAAAGCCATGTTGACGATGCCCTCTGCATAAAAGTTAGGGACCCTGCAAAATGTTGTTTCGATTATCGTACTTACCATAAGGCTCCCGAGCGGCGACTGTGAACACACCAAACATGGTTTTCCATCCGGAACGAATGTTATTGCCACGGGCCTGGATCATCTGTATAAGACAGCGAAGAATCATGTCTTTAACCGTTACAGCATTGCTGTTGGCCATGACATGTTCAAATGGTTTGAGGAAATCTTTTTGGAACTTGAAGCCTGGAAGTTCTTCGATCTCCATAAAACGCATCGACAACTGACGAAGCGAATCAAGGGCAAAGAAGACAACCGTTGTATTGGAATGACATCCGACAAGGTTAAAGTGCTGTCCAAGCACCTCCCAGATCTTAGACCATTCGATTCTGACTCTGGTCATATTATAGTAACTGATCTCAACAAGCTTCTGCAGACTGTACGTCCGAGGAGAGTCTGTTTGTCCGGATGACTGAATCTCCTGCCAACTCACCTCACTCAGCGCCCGGATGAAGTCTATGATAGCTTCGTGGGAAAGATTGGCAGTATTTGTGAAAATCCGGTCCACTCCTCTTATCATATCTGCAGAACGACTTTCCATAGCAGCTTCAGTACGGAAAGTTGTAGGGCCATTGATCGACCGTGGGCGTGGCCTTCTTGAAGCTTGTATAGACCTTCGTGACCCATCCGATGAAGCCTGGGAGACGATGCGCGCCCGCGAAACATCTGGTAACGATCCTTCATCAACCCCATCCGTCAGGAGCTGGAGACGATCAAGCTGGCTGACGCATGTGAGAATCTCCCGCCAGGAACTCTTCAAGTAATTCCCTTCTGAGAGTGCCACATCCAGCAAGGCCTTCAACGCTTCGACGTTCTTAGCAACCATCTCTCTGATGTTACCCAAGTTTGTAAACTTGGCCAAAGCAGTCACAAATGCAACCCGAGGAGTTTCCAAGTCAAATGAACAGCTGATACGAATTGCTAACTTCATTCCCTCCATGCAAAGTTTGATCATTTCAAGGTACTGAGTATCATGCATTGGGGCAGACAGTCCAGAGAGAAAAGACATCCAAGTAACATTGAACATCGAACCAACATGTCGGACAGAAGTTGCCGGAATAAAGCGGGATAGAGCCTCCCTAACAGTTGTTTTGCGCTGCGCCCGAATCAAGCTTCGGTAAAGTTGCTCGGTCTTGTTTGCCATTTCTTCAGAGGCCTGTGCATACTTTTCACTTTGTATATCTCTTCCGACGGTGGCGAACACTTGCCCAGCCCTGGATGCGAGTCCCCCAGGTGCGCCAGTAGGGATTCCTACATTTGCAGCATGTTCTCTCTCTGTGTCGAGAACAATCTCATTGCTTGCAATCTCGTCATATATGACGATAAGATAATCATCAGGCAAGTCCTGGTTATCGTTGATACCACGATTGTTCTTAATAAAGTCTTCTTTTGTCATACGCCGTCCTTTGATTTTTGAGCTGTGCTGGTCGGTGTTGAGCATGATGACGGAGTATGCGAGAACGTACGCCGTATCGGCGTTTGCAAACGCATTTGGGTTTTGACTAGTGTAACGCTCTGCAAATTTTAGCATGAAGCGATCAATCTTCTGTGCCTCTCCTGGTAGTCGGAAGTTTTGCAAAAAGCCACGAAGAGCATCGACGAAGCGACGCTTCGTAAAATCAATCATATCAACAAACGCATGCATAATAGCGATGTTTTCCGCATCACCTTCCCCAAGATATTCACCAATCATAGCTTTGTCCAGACGATCATTGCGGAACAAAAAGGACGCAATTTCAGCAGGGTCGGCTTTCACAAAGCCATCTTGAACAAGAAGTTTAACACCACGCTTCGGCTTGAAGTTGAACTGTTGAATTGCGTTCATAAGAGCAATCTTTCTTTGCTTGACTTTTTCCATCTGGCTTGGATCATCTTCCGCTACGGGCGTTGACTGACCAGTGCTACTTTCAGTCCCCTCAACTCTTGGAGAGGCAAGGTATACACCAGCATTTGTATCCAGGGATTCTCTGGGATTGTCCATTGACTTATGTGATGAGACATTCGCGACAGCCTGATCTGCGATGCGCTGTGACGCCCAGTTATCAAGAGACTGCAAAATCTCCACCAAAGTCTCTATCGCCTGGTTCTTGAGTATGTACTCTGGAGGCACGCCTTGCAAATTTGGTTGTTGGACGTTGGCCATACTTGCAGTAGTAAGATTGGGTGGCAAAGTGCCGCGTTGGTGCCATGCATTTCCTAGGCGAGATATCTTGACATGATGCTCCTGGAACTGATGTTGCTGGGCTGCGGTGACAGAAACCGGTACGCTAGCATACCGAGAAAGTTGCTCAATGATACTAGAAAGCTGTCAGCATAAACACAATTCAGTGGCCGATGGGGAATTACTTTTGAAATATGTTTTCCAACGCTGTCCTGTCGCAATCATAATTGAGATAAATCTCGACTAATGCGCGGGGATCACCGCCCAATCTTTCCAAGATCTCCATGAAGTATTGCTTTTGGAAAGTGGGCGAATTCCGCTTCTCCAAAATGGCGAGATAGATTTCCTTTAAAAAGACCTCAAGCTCTTTCTGTGCACAATTAGTCAAAATCACCAACAAAACTCGTTGAGGTTCCCACAGACCTTCATCATCACTCTCATATCCTTCAGCATAAGCCAGAATATCTCACAACACACCTCGAATACTTTAGGGACGGAGCTTGATCCGTTACGGCTGAGACTTAGACAAAGATGAGGTCGTACAGCTTGCAGAAGGGTCATTGCGTCCGGACCGCTTGAGCTTTGCCTGATCGTCAGAAGAGGAGACGTGAAAACGGCGACATGATTATTGATAAGATAATGGATGAGGTGCAAGGATAGCAATTTGGACCTCATGTTTTGGGACTTCAAGTCCTGTTGTTGCTCATGACTAAGGATTTTGTGGCTCAACTTGCATAGAGCTCTTAAGACCAAGAACGAATCCTTGACGTACACTTCGTCTTCATCATCCTCTAAGCTGTCGCCGTCCTCCCCCTCCTCTCCGGAAACATTAGAAAGGGACCTCGCCGGGGTCTGGCGGGCCTTAGCGCGTGTGACCGTTGTTGGTGCGTTGTCATTAACAGACGTGACATCTTTGCTCGACTCGAAGCTTTGCAATGTCAATTTTTCAGTTGGCTCCTTGATTACAGGTTGGTCCGGAATAGTAGCTGAAGCCACGTCTGACACCTGGTCATCCTCATTTGTTTGAGGGGTATCCGCAGTATCAAGTGTCACGGTGTCAGAGCCTCCCTGTCCTTTGTCTCCATCACGCACACGCATTTCTTTTAGCTCAAGTCGCACGCGAACTCGGTCAAAGACTGTGTTAACCATCTGGGTTAAAGATCCTTGCGCAATTTGCTGGTTTTGACTAGATTTAGAGTAAATGAAGATGTTGTAAATTTGGCGGACGGCTTTCAGGAGACCCGCTCCGTGTACCACTATCTTGTCATTCAAAACCGCCGCAAGGAGGGATTTTATGATTTGCTGTTGGATTTCGATCGGCGTGGCTTCGTTTTCGAAACAGTCACAGATCGCATCGATGGCCCGTTCAATCAGCGGTGGCCGTTCTTGCGTAGGGTCATTTTCCGAGTCCTTGCCCTCTGGAGCGCTCGGGAAGGCAAAGTACGAATATGTGATTAATTTACCGATACAATCGAGCGCCGTCACTTGTAAAGGAATACTGAGAGTTTTCGTCGCGATGTACAACGGGCGGAAGATAACTTCAGGATTTATCGGTTGACCATCTGCACCCTTGACATTCGCAAGTGCCCCCTTCACAGCGTCCTCCAGCTCTTTGTTCCTCCGGGCTTCGCGGGATGCACCAATCGTGTCTAATGCGGTGACAATAAAGACAGTCGAGCTGACGGGAACTGAACGACTTGTCGCAAATGTAGCCGTAGTGGACCTTGAATCCGAGCGTACTCGAGTGTCTGGAGCAGGCTCATCTTGCGGTGGTACCGATCCCCCATCTGACTTTTGAACGGGAGTATTTGTTTCAGGGCTGACCTCCTGGGCATCCGGGTTACTATCCGAGTGGTCAACCTTTGGTTCCTCTTGAGATTCTGTACTATGGTCGGGCGCTGGGGACTCGGCGGCATCGGCCGGAGGGGCCGAAGCTTCCTCCGCGGGCTCTGTAGATTCAGTAGATTCCAATTCGTTTTGGGTCTGGTTATTCTCTTGCGATACTTGATCATCGATCGTTTGACGTTCGGACTCGTTGGGTAGGGAGGGCTTATCCCCCTCGACCACAGGGGTAGAGTCGGGGTGCGTGGAAACATCTACCCCATGCTCTTTGTTGTCTGCCTGCGACAGAGCTGTAGATGTTTGGGGTGGCTCATTGGGAGAGCCATTTTCAACTTCCGCCATTTATGCGAGACTCCGTCCGGAGTAGGTCAAGTAAGGCATATGAAGGGTCCACATGGAACTAGATGCAGGACCAGAGAATTGGAAGAGGGGAGAGGAAGTAGGCTAAAAGTATACTAACTAATGCGGCAGTGGAACTGATGCGTGTCTTCTCCCGCGGACGGGGATAAATGTACGGATCGGTGTAGAAACCAAAGACGCAACAGGGTAAATTGCTTACGGCTTACATAAGTTGGACCACCGGCGGCACCCGGCGACACTATTCCGATCTCTCACCGGGAAGCTCAACAGAAAAGTTCCTAGAGCTGCAGTCCTCAACTCTTTGATACCGGGCCCTTTCTACCCTACCAGGCTTACTTCTCGCCCCCTTTTCCATCTGTCTCCTCTCTTTAACGCATTCTGGGCCCTATCTTTGTATCATAATCACAGCATTTCGGCACCATGGTCGCTAGTGCTGTCCGGATGCGCACTCCCAGCGCCATGCTCAAAGGCGCCTCCTCCCTGAGGAGGCCGCAGGTTATGCACAGCTTCATCCAGTATGCTTCAAATGTAATCCTTAAATCAGATGGGCAAGAACTATAAATACTAATCCGTTCTTTTCCCATTTTATAGGCCTCAATTGCCCGCTTTCGCCGCCCTTTCCCGCTACTATGCCTCCAAGTGTATGCCCAGGCCAGATTTTATTTCTTCACATCTTGATAGTACAACTGTTCAATTCTAACATGTTGACATGTAGCCTTCCCTCCTCACACCATCATCAGCATGCCTGCTTTGTCGCCGACTATGTTGGCTGGTAACATCGGCGCATGGCAGAAGAAGCCCGGTGATGCTTTGCAGCCTGGTGATGTCCTGGTCGAAATTGAGACCGATAAGGCACAGATGGACTTCGAGTTCCAGGAAGAGGGTATTCTGGCCAAGGTTCTGAAGGACACCGGTGAGAAGGAAGTTGCCGTTGGCTCTGTATGTCATGCCATGCAAATTTTTACTGAGCGTCGTGTAGCCTTTACTAATTGCGCATCTCCAGCCTATCGCCGTCTTGGTGGAAGAGGGTGCCGACGTCTCTCCTTTCGAATCATTCAGCATTGAGGATGCCGGTGGTGACAAGGGTGCCGCCCCTGCTCAGGAGAGCAAGGAAGAGTCCAAGGGTTCTGATGCTCCTGCCGCTTCGACACCGGAGCCCCAGCCTGCTGCCCAGGAGCCTGAGACCTCGGGCGAGAAGCTTCAGCCCAGTCTTGACCGTCAGCCCAACATCACCCCTGCTGCCCAGGCCCTTGCCCTTGAGAAGGGTGTTCCCATCAAGACCCTTAAGGGTACTGGCAAGGGTGGCTTGATCACCAAGGAGGACGTTGAGAAGTACAAGCCTACTGGCGCTACCGCCGCCGCCGGCCCTGCCTACGAGGACATCCCTCTGACATCCATGCGCAAGACCATTGCCAACCGTCTCCAGCAGTCTACCAGGGAGAACCCTCATTTCTTTGTCTCCACAACTTTGTCTGTGACTAAGCTCCAGAAGCTCCGCCAGGCTCTTAACGCTTCCTCCGAAGGCAAGTACAAGCTGTCTGTCAACGACTTCCTTGTCAAGGCTTGCGCTGCTGCTCTCCACAAGGTCCCTGCTGTCAACTCCAGCTGGCACGAGGAGAACGGCCAGGTTGTCATTCGTCAGCACAAGACCGCCGATATCAGCGTCGCCGTTGCCACTCCCGCTGGTCTGATCACCCCTGTCGTCAAGAACGTCCAGGGTCTTGGTCTCTCTAGCATCTCCAACCAGATCAAGGACCTTGGTAAGCGTGCTCGCGACAACAAGCTCAAGCCCGATGAGTACCAGGGTGGCACTTTCACCATCAGCAACATGGGCATGAACCCCGCTGTTGAGCGTTTCACCGCTGTTATCAACCCTCCCCAGGCCGGTATTCTGGCCGTCGGTACCACCCGCAAGGTTGCCGTCCCCGTTGAGACCGAGAACGGCACCGAGGTTGAGTTCGATGACCAGATCGTTGTTACCGGTAGCTTTGACCACAAGGTTGTCGACGGTGCCGTCGGTGCCGAATGGATCAAGGAGCTGAAGAAGATTGTTGAGAACCCCTTGGAGCTTCTTCTGTAAGGTTTCTCTGGGATTGCATTGACTAGCTATCTACGATCCGGAGTTCCTTTTTTGGTCTTGTTTTAATATGTATTAAAAATCATCCCAGTATCTTCCCCCTTTTCTTTTACCAGCCACGACTGCTCAGTCGAGTACAGTGCATAAGATCTAAATCCCATTTCCTATGTTTCTTTCCAAGCCTTTCTGAAACATATTCATGTTGTGTTCCAATCGTAGGCCATTTTTTTGAGGCAGGTACAGTGCAGTTGCAGGTGGAACGCGATTTCCCCCGGCCTATAGTTTCATAGAATTGCAAGTCTAAATATAGCCAAGCTTTCTCTTGATTTTTGTACTGACTTTCCCAACTTCGTGGGTGACAGGATTGATCAAAGCGGGTCTTGGCGGCGCTCTAAACTCCACCCGGTAGTCACGGACATGATGTCATTCTTTTACCGTTTCCTGTGCCCTGGAATGCGTATAAATCCGAGCATGTGCCTACTTTTAAACTTCTTTTGTTTTCAACCATTCTTCATTGATTAGCACAATTTTAGATACCCTTTCCAATCGACTTTTGTAAGTGGGTGCAAATGGATCATCGATGACAGTCGGTGTCTTCTATAATGCTATACATTATTGAACTAACGCTATTACGGACTCCAGTCATCCTACCTACCTTTCCTCCTCCAAACCCGATTCTACATTTCAAAATGTCTTACGCAGAAGCTGCCGCCAAAGGTCCAAAGCAATCCGCTGAAGAAGTAAGTTTCTTCTTCCCTCTTGCTCCAAGAACCCTATTGGTCCTCACGTTACTAATTAACTGAGCAGGCGTAAGTTGGCACATGACCTATCCTAATCAATCCAGGTGACTTATCGAGATTCATCCGGCTAACTGTGTCGCAGCCGTGCCCCCGAGGTCGGTAAAGTTTACAAGGACGAATCAGAGGGCACCGCTTCATTAGTCGATGTGGACTCACCTCATGTCACCGCCGTGGACTCGGGCTTCCTCGACCAGGACATCAAAACTACCACCCAAGCGGAGCGATTAGAGCGGGAAGAAGTGGAGAAAGAGCGGAAGGCACAAGAAGAACGCAAGGCCAAGGCCAAGGCGAAGGCGAAGGCGAAGTCTACGGGCGTTTGCCGCAATGCAGACAACCCCGTTTATATTGGAAATGCCGTCCTACTAGGCTTGGTTGGCGCAGGATTAGGATTCGGTGCGTACAGGAAGCACATCGAAGGAAAGCTATCCTGGGAGCTTGTTGGACTTTGGTCCGGCGCTCTTGGTGCATTCGGTACAGTTGACTACTATGTCAGCAAGTAAGTTCCCTTATACGCTAGGAAGCCTAGTTGTGATCAGTCGTACTGACGGTCGATCAAAAGATGGTTCCTCCAAAACAAATACCCTCCCAAATAGATTATTTTCCTGCGCTTCTCCTTTTGCTTCCATCATGAGAATACCACATCTATTGGTCCTTTCTTAACCGTCCCGATTTTATTTGTCTCTGTTACCCGGTCAGGAACTGGAGTTGGTGATTCTATGGACTGTATTTTGTATGATTAGTCTATTTAATAATCGCAAGCCCACTCTCTAAGTATAACCAAGTGTCTCACTACTATATACACTACTGCATGTCATTTATAGCAAGAGTTGTATCAGATTTGCTAGCACATTCAAGTGGTTCTGTCTTCTTCTTTTTTTCTCATTTTGTTTTAATTGAAAATGGCCTATGCCTTTAGCTTTCATTATTATGGGACAATCAAATATACCTTTAGTCACAGAAATGATTGGTTCCCTAGCGAACATGCATCGTCGATGCCTAGTAAAAGCAGTAGCGCTAGGCGGTCAGCAATGTCAAAATCGTGGCCGCTGCAAGAACATGTGGCATTAAATTATTTAGATAATAAAGACACGGCAATAACAACACCTCGCCAGCTCTTTGTACGTCGGTAACTTGACCAAACCGAACTTTTTTTTCAAGCATACTGCGACAAAAAATTTTTTTTTCTCTAGCTTCATTTACAGAGAGCATACCAGTTTGTCGGAAATGGTGCGTTGCAGTTTATCTGATTTGACCATTTTTGAGCCCTTTGTAACATGCTTTATAGAACTCCCTCTTCAATTCAGCGCTCAAGCAGTCCTCTGCTATTCGACGTGATCTGGACACCTTTTCGCAGTCACCTACCACATCCTCGGCAGCGTTACAAGGTATCGCAAAACATTCAGTCTTTGCCCATGCTCTGGAAGCTTATGCAGAATACAGGCCAGATCGCAGCTTCTCTAGCCTCCCTCTCACGAACAATTGACGATTATTCTGCCTTGTCTAAAAAGGAACTGATTCCCGAGAAACAACAAAAAGCTTTCGAGAGAGTCAAGTAAGACGCACGTACCAACAATCGGGACTAGCAGACTAAATCATTCGCAGCAACTTCCGATCGGAGCTAGCTGATTATCGGCAGAGCTTTGATAGCCTACGAAAAGAAAGAGAGGAAGCGGTATGTTGAAAGCTCTACTTCATAACCCGGGCTTATTAAATGCTATGATCGCTAATTCATTAGCAATCGGTGACGAACCGTAATGAGCTCCTTGGTCGACGTCCGCACAATACTGCGACTCCCGAGAATCCCTACGCACAATCCGCACTCCCACAATCGTCGGCCTTTGCTCCTTCTTCATCCCGAGGAGGCCTCAGCTTTGGCGCATCACCCGCCGATTACACTCGGGAAACCCATGCGCTCCGCGAGCAGTCATTCTTATCTAATACACACACGCAGCTCGATGAATTCCTCGATCGCGGACGAGCTGTACTGGCCGATCTCGGTGACCAGCGTGAGATGTTGAAAGGAACACAGCGTCGACTGTACAGTGTTGCCAATACATTGGGTGTTAGCGGTGAAACTATACGCAAGGTTGAGCGACGGGCGAAACAGGACAAATGGATTTTCGGGGGTGGAGTAGTGGTATTTTTCCTGTTTTGCTGGGCTGTTTTGCACTTCTTGAGATAATTAATGCGTTTCTGGGCAGTCAGTATTGTTGAATTGTGGTATTCGCTGGGGTTTGTGGTTGCAAGCGCAGGCGTTGGGATTGCATCATGATATCAATCTGTATGTATTTTTTTTTTTTTTTTTGATTTTTAAATTTTATTTTTATTTTTCGTTTTAATTCTATAAAAGCCGGATTTAAAAAAGTGTTCAATGGTGTAAAGTTGAATATAGAATAAATTATTTCCATTCCAGCTTTGTAGTGTAAGAGAAGATCCATCATACGAGTGACGAATGAATGATTCCGAGGGTCAAAGGCCGTGGGGAAACAATCGGAAGACGGAGCGATTTAGCCGCCAACAAACCAAAATCGTTAGTGAATTAATTCCCTCTCACCGGCAACGCTTCCCTTCTTCCTTTCCTCCTTTCCCGCTTTTTGTTTCTTCTTCCTCTTCTCACTCTCTCCACTTTCTTCATTCCCATCTTTTTGTCAGGTAGAATTCTTTCTAACCGTCACACATCAATCACAATGTTTGCTGCTCGCCAGTCTCTCAACTTCCTCCAGAAGCGTGCCTTCTCCGCTTCGGCCAGCCAGGTATGCCAATCCACTATGTTTTTTTTTTGTACCTCGGAGCTATGTATTCATCGATTCTAACTCACATCTCGTCTACAGGCCTCCAAGGTTGCCGTTCTCGGTGCTGCTGGTGGCATTGGCCAGCCTCTCTCCCTCCTTTTGAAGCTCAACCCTCGTGTCTCTGAGCTCGCCCTCTACGATATCCGTGGTGGCCCTGGTACGTCGTCTCCACAGCTTGCCGCACTTCCCGGCTTCGACAATTTGAAGTGTAACTAACACAGCGGAATGCGACAGGTGTCGCTGCTGATATTGGCCATGTCAACACCAACAGCAACGTTAGTGGCTACGACCCCACTCCTTCCGGTCTCCGTGATGCTCTCAAGGGCTCCGAGATCGTCCTCATCCCTGCCGGTGTTCCTCGTAAGCCCGGCATGACCCGTGACGGTAAGACCCTCTCGATGTGCCCGGTGGCACAAGACTGTAGAACATTAATCTGATCCTCACTAGACCTTTTCAACACCAACGCCTCCATTGTCCGCGACCTTGCCAAGGCTGCTGCCGAGGCTTCCCCCGAGGCCAACATCCTCGTCATCTCCAACCCTGTATGATGATTGCGACTCGCTCTCGGGAATTTTCAAAGCTAATCGCGACCAGGTCAACTCCACCGTCCCCATTGTCTCTGAGGTCTTCAAGTCCAAGGGTGTCTACAACCCCAAGCGTCTCTTCGGTGTCACCACCCTTGACGTTGTCCGTGCCTCTCGTTTCATCTCCCAGGTCAAGGGCACCGACCCCGCCAACGAGGCCGTCCCCGTTGTTGGTGGTCACTCCGGTGTGACCATCGTCCCTCTCCTCTCCCAGTCCAACCACGCCGACATTGAGGGTGAGACCCGCGACTCCCTCGTCAACCGCATCCAGTTCGGTGGTGACGAGGTCGTCAAGGCCAAGGACGGTGCTGGCTCTGCCACCCTCTCCATGGCCATGGCCGGTGCTCGTTTCGCCGAGTCCCTCCTCCGCGCCGCTCAGGGCGAGAAGGGCGTTGTTGAGCCCACTTTCGTCGACAGCCCTCTCTACAAGGACCAGGGCGTCGACTTCTTCGCCTCCAAGGTCGAGCTCGGCCCCAACGGTGCTGAGAAGATCCACCCCGTTGGCCAGGTTAACGCCTACGAGGAGAAGCTCATCGAGGCTTGCCTCGCTGACCTCAAGAAGAACATCCAGAAGGGTGTTGACTTCGTCAAGGCCAACCCTTAAATTAACTGCATAGGATAAAACTAGACCGTCTGCAGCTCTTTTCCTCCCTGTATAACAGTCTTGTGTATGTCATTTAATGCCTGTTACCCCATCGTGTGCGCTTCCACTCGCATCGGCTTTATATCGGAGGAAAGGCAGCTGCAATTTTGGAGCGCCGGCGAAGGGGTTTCCTTCCCGGTTTCATGATGGCAAGGGCGATGAACATGTGTTTCCTAGGTTTCCAAAAAATATAATTGATTCCCCTGATGTCCACAGCACTCCTACCGTAGCCTTTGTGATTTCAATTTTAACATCCCATGATATTCAGTTATAAGGTAAAGAAAGCAAAGAATAGCTCAAATTATACTTCTACCTACCCCAATAAAACCCACCCAAGACTTGGTCACATTTTTTCGCCAAAACCATTACAATAAACCCAATCTCCGCAAAACAAACAAACAGATCATAAATTCAAAAAAATAAAAATAAAAATAAAAATAAAAATAAAAATAAAAAAAGCAAGATAGAAAAAGAAAAAAGGGTATTCCCAACTTGCAATCATAACAAACGACCGACCAAAATTTCGTACTAATCGTCATTCATTTACTGCGTTACGTTATTCATAGATCAAGATCAAGGTTTATCTCCTGGATCTGGATCTTTTTTTTTTTTTTTTTTTTTTTTTTTTTTTTTTTTTTTTTTTTTTTTTTTTTTTTTTTTTTTCTGTTACTGGATGTCGGTTCTGGAACAGTAGGGTTAGGTGTAGCTGCGCATGGCGTCGATGTAGCCTGTTCCGCCGCGGAGATCGTGATCGAATGTTTCGGCTACTTCGAGGACGCGCTTGATGTGTTCCATTGAGAGGGGGGTACGCTCGTTCACGGCCAGAGCTTGGGCTGTGCGGACGGAGTTTTTGATCTGTTTGGTTAGTTGGTTAGTTTTATTTCTGTTGAAGGAAAGGAAGGAGGATGGGAGAAGGGGGTAAGGGTTAAATGACTTACCTGGCGTCCGTTTAGGTTGTGGCGGGATAGTGCGTCAAAGTCCTTTTCTGTAAAGGTTGCTGTTTGGACGCCTTCCATTGCTTGGACTCGTTCAAGGAACATCTTCCAGACGCTTCGCTTGGCCTTTGTGGTGAGTTCGCCGTAGCGCAGGGCAACGTGGATACGGGATTGGAATGCGTCGTCGAAGGTCTCGACGCGGTTGGTGGTCAGGAACAGGATGCCTTGGAAGTACTCGAGCAGCCGGAGGAAGATGCTGACAAGGGCGTTCCGGTGGATGTCCTGGATCGTACGCTTCTCGAGGAAGATGTCTGCCTCGTCGAGAAGGAGCACGGCGCCCCATGAGTGGGCTATGTCCAGGATCTTGTTCAGCTCTGCCTCTAACGTCCGCGAGTCGGTGCCAAGCTCTCCGGCGCTGACCATGTATAGCGGGCGTTTGAGCAACTCCGCGATTCCTTCGGCGGTCAGGGTCTTCCCTGTTCCTGGGGGTCCGTGGAGCACGGCAACGAGGCCTTTACCCTTGCCTTGGATGACGTCGTCGATGTTCTGTGCGGCACAGAAAGTGTGCGACTCTACTAGGGCTTTGACAATCGACTTTTGGTTGCCTGGAAGAACAAGGGAATCGAAAGCGTCTTCGTTCCAGTCGATGTCACTGATGCCGGAGATGCTGAATTCTAACCACAGCTTCTCGCTGAAAGCAAAGCCCAGAACAACCGGACTGGCAATGAGGAGCTCCTCCTCGGTGAAGTCACGGTTAGATGGATCCTCTACTTCGTCGATTATCTCCTTCTGTATTTCATTACCGTTCTCGTCGAGCTCGACTTCAACGACGTGCGGCGTGCCCTCCTTGTCCTGAACCACCTTGTAACGGACTCTAGGGGCATCCGAGTCCCGGCGATGGCCATACGGCTCATCTGAGTCAGAACCTGTCCCACAACAACATCCATCATCTCCACCATCCTCATCTGAGTCATCGATAAAGTCCGGGTCTTTCGGGCGGACGGTGCTGATAGGATAGTTAGGGTTGATACGGCGGTGAATCGCCGGATCAATCATGACTCTTCCGTTGATGTTGACCTTTATGACCGAGCGTTTCTTTTTGTAGAAGGCCATGCCTTTGTGGAACCGGTAGTTCATTCCTCTCAGGGACACGAATTTCTTTCCACGCTCGACCAGCTTGACCTTTACATCTTCCGATTCGCGGTGGTATTTCAGGGGGTAGCAGCTGAGGCTGGTGATCTTGCGAGCGCCCTTGAAACTTTCCACCTCGGCGGCCATGGTTCCCATCCCGAAAGTCTTGCCATCGTACTCCAGATAGCGGCCCTCGATGCTGTACCATTGGCCTTTCATAAATGAGGACTCCTTGGTAGCGTACTCAATCTTGAAAGCACGGGGTTCATCCTGACTGCCGTATGTTGGCGTATACGCAACGGTGTTGGGTTTGAATAGCGCCCACAGGAGATCGAAAGTGATTGTATTGGCTTCCAGCAAAGGATACAGAGTCTTTTTCGTCTCTGCGTAGTCCGTATCCAAGTACTTTATAAGCACTTTCAGGTGAGCCGCCTTGATCGCAGCCACCTTTTTAGCTTTCCTCTTCTTCTCGGTCTTGGCCTGCTGCTTCAGATCTCTCATGTACTGGCGGGTCTCCTCAAGGTAGAGGAAGAGCATGTTTGGATCCACCACAGCCGTCTCTTGTACTAGACTAACACCCTTCACGCCGTCCATGACCTTGGCTAACGCATCGCGTATGTACTTGCTCTTCAAGTCCACCACAGTTTCTGTGTATTTATTGTCCCAGTCGAATTTGCGGCGAACCGTAAAGAGATACTGGTCCCATTCATTAGCATCAGGGTCATCGATGGTCTCCGTGAGCTTGTAGTTGTGGATCGTATTGTCCCACACTGAAGACAGAGTTTCCCTTTAGTTAGCACGCACGAACAAGTATTCAGGCCGGTGTTACGGGGCCATACGAACATTGATCTACTCGCTTAAATGCTATCTTCGACGCAGTCTTTTTCTTCCCCTTGGACTTGGAGGAGCCACCTCTTTGCCCGTCCGTTTGTCCGTCGGATGAACCCCGCTTGCCGCGGGTTCTAGTCCGACGGCCCTCCGATCGTTTGAGTCTCAGCGCCGCCAGCCGTTCCATTGCCAGCATAAGAGCTGTATCATCCGGATCCGAGTCAGTATTCTCCTCTTGATCTTCGGACGAATCGTCCTTGGAGCGGAGTTTGGCCTTCTTTCTCGCCTTGAGCTTGGCGACGAGCTTCTTGACAGATTTCTCATCGAGGCCGGTGTCATCATCATCGCTGTCAGTAGGGTCGGAGTCAGAATCAGAATCATACTGTGATCGAGACTTCCTCTTCCGACTGCTCCTCAACGACTTTTTCGCCCGGCTCTTCGTTCTCCTCCGCCGATGCGCCCGCTCCGGCTCCGACTCGGACGAAGTGGATGGAGACGCATCGTCATCGGAGGCCGAATCATCTGCGCTGGAACTATCAGTAGACGAGTCGGAATCATCCGAGCTATCATCACTCGGGGTGACTATGGACGAAGACTTGGTGGACTTGTTGCTCCTTCTTTTGGAGTCACGGCTGCGGCTGTTCGGATCCGACTCCTTCGTCGGGTGTTTTTTGCACGCGGCTTTTGCGGGGGTGGTTTCCGATACGGCGAGGGTGGATTTGGTATCCGGGATGGCATTAACATTGTCTACCGGATCGGCTTCATGCTTGGTTTCCGAAGCGACAGCGGTAGGAGTCGCGCTGGAATCGGCCATGACTTTAGAAAGGGCCCGCTGTGGAGCTTCGGGGAGCGGAGAAGATGGGGTCAAGAGCGGATCCGAGCTTTGCTCTATCCGCTGTTCGGGCTCCGCAAGAGACTGCTGAGCCGTGTTAGAAGTCGAGTCTACCGGAGGACTAGTTGACATTATATAGATGGGTGGAAAAGCAGAGATGGAAGACAATTTATCTGGGACGTAGAAGAACACGATGTAGCATTCAAGGGGGTGAAAGAATTACGGTGAAGAAGACAATGGAAGCGGACCAGCAAAGGGGAATTATATACCGGGAGCGAATACAATGAACGGGAAACACACGAGCTTACTTGGGGGAAGACAAGTACGTATTTCGAACGACCCAAGCACCGATATCCCAGGCTAGGCTTCCGCCTTGCTTCGGTAGAATGAGAATGGATTGGCCGATGAACTGATCACTTGTGTCTAGCGGTGAGAATGAGGCGATGATTTCAATGCCTTACCACTTTCAGGCACGGGAAATGTCTCATTATAAAAATAAAATAAAAAAAAAGTAAAAGTGAAACAGAGACAAGAGTGAGAGAGAAAGAGGGAGAAAGAATAAAGCAATCTTTAAAGGTTGAAAGAGTAGTATTGTTGTTATAAAAGAAGTATAATCAAAGTAGACATTGCCAGACAAGACAAAAACATGCCGACGGACGATCAGGGAAATGGAGGGAAGGGAAGTGCAAGGGATTGGGGGAGATATTTTAAAGCAGAGGTTAAATGCAGCAGAGAGAAAGGAAGAGAGTTGGACAGTCACGGAAAATGCTCAGGAAGTTCTGCCTGACAAGTCCCCAATCATCAGCCTGAGGCGCAGTCTCAGCGCTTCTATTCAGCCCCACGAATGCTTACAATCCCTACCAATGATAAGGTAGTATCCAATATTCTGAACCTGGGCTTCAACGTTACTTTCTCATCTGTTCATTGTTCATCTGTTCTGTTCATCTCTCTAGGCGCCTAATAGCTTCAATAGTAGTATCTGACTAGAATATTGTAAACCTTGTGTCTACATTTGTCTGAAGATGAAGAACAGTCATTTTATTACAACCAATATAAAATAGGCAAGAGAATTAAAACGGAAGAAAGGATTAAAGAAAGAAGAAAGAAAAGTGGACACGGCGACAGATGGATCGTCGAAGGACCAGACCTGCCGATCTCTACATTACACCACAGTTGGAGTTGTAACAAATGAACGAATCCCATCCCTGATTTCAATCCCATGCAGATTGTCAATGCGTCTCGTACTCTTTATTTTTAATTTTTATTTTTACTTTTATTTATTATTATTATTATTATTTTTT
This sequence comes from Aspergillus avenaceus, assembly GCA_009193465.1. Taxonomy (NCBI): domain Eukaryota; kingdom Fungi; phylum Ascomycota; class Eurotiomycetes; order Eurotiales; family Aspergillaceae; genus Aspergillus; species Aspergillus avenaceus. The sequence goes on from ML742333.1 coordinate 30,164, forward strand.
TTTATTTTTTTTCATTTATTTTCTACTGAGCTATATTC